>JARHVA010004913.1:52500-340000 GCA_037957365.1 Torreya grandis | reverse complement strand
GTGATAATATTAGAGATTTTATGGACCTAGAAAATATAATGGTATAAATATAGAGAACTAAACACAATCTAAGTTATGAAGCTCACATAGTTTAAAATAGATGTTGCCATTAAATCACTATAAGAAACCTTTAGAAAAACCCTAGCAAATCTAAAAGCCCTGATTTGACCCTATGATCATCATAATCAAGCCATGAAAGATTGGATTGTCATTTGTGTAAGGAAAATTTGATCCAAAATTGAATTACATACTACTGGTAGAAATGTAGAGAAAATTTCAACCATGGTAGCATATAAGAGTGTCTCCAAAGAAGACGTAGAACTTTATTCGAGCTCAGATGTAAAAGGAAGAATATTCAAGGACACATAATTCAATGCTATAACTTTAAATATTAGGTTAAATAATTTATCAAGACTATTTTCAACCATTGAGAACCAATATCCCATTATGATAGAAGAGGATAAGAATGTGTCAACAAAAATTCTCTATTAAAAAATAGTTTCCGTTCAGATGATGGGTCTCCTTCATGCTATAGCAAAAATCAAGGTATTGCATTGTATTGACATTATATCTCCTATTTATATATATGGAAAAATTCATAAATTCATGTTAATAATTGAGAATACTCACATTAATATATATTATACTTATACCATACCATCTAAAAACTATTAAAAAATGCTTAAACCCTAAACATACCAAACCAAAATCAATAATTGGGCCAAGGAAAATGATTTGAAGATTATCCTTGCCCTAGGGTTATATTGTAGAAGTTTAAGTGTTTTAAAATATAAGTGGTAAATTTCTCATTGGTCAATTCAAACATGGGATAAGAATGATGATAACTATGATGAATAATTTATGTGGAAATTCAACCACCATATATGTAGACAAAATTTGGGTGCCCTTAGTTTATTTTATGGCTAAGAAGAATCTCACCCCTCCCCTTGGTGAAGTGGTCATCACTTGTTTAAGTAGATAGATATTTGCAATCAAGAATAAAACTAGGAACCAATTCTTCATAATGTGATACCTCTTGGATGCATTTTTTTCCAAAACAAAGATCTCCAACCTTAGAGAATGGTCACTTGATGTGACAAAAATTCTACCCATACTATTTAAAATTCCATATATCCAAATATAAACACCACATTCACTTGAATTATTACTATTTTTATCTATCCTTAATAAAGTCCATAATTATGAATCCAATGTCAAGAGTCATCCCCTTGACCAAAAGGTCAATTGAGGCCATGGGATACATCTAGTTATATCCAAATTCTATAATCATTAGAGTTGAAGGGACAAAATGCACCTCAATCAGATTACCAGTTGATTTTCTAATCAAGTTAGCTGAGTAAGACGGGGATATCTTAGATCTAAAATCCCATTTTAATTTTTTATCAATTAATATAAGAAAGGAATTATGCAAAGTTTATCCAAAATTTACTTGTGCCTTTTGTTATCCTGGTTACTATCTTACTTGTTTATTTTGATTTCTAGATTTGAATGGTTCGTATAAATTTTTGGTGTGTACATTTGAATGAAGAGATATTAACTTGTGTCAATTCTATTTTAATTTAAAGTTCTTAGGTTCATTTTGTTTCTTTACGCTTATTTTATTTGGGCTAATGGTGTTTGCTTCTAGGGGTAAATCTTGAAAGTGAACTTGGTTCTTATGTGCATTATTTTCAACCATTCTTAGATGATTGTATAATGTCTGATAGGATTTGATATTATGCTAATTCATGTCATACATTGGTTAAGTGAATGCCTTGATGATATTTGAACTTTGTCATGATATTTGAAATTAAGACCAATAACATCTCTTCTCTACCTTACCTTTCCTTTTGCTCCTTTTTTAACCATATCACTCTATCTTAATCTTCATTGTAAATATCCATCTTAGATTAGTCTTTGGAGTAATTATTTATCATAATTCACCATTATTAGCATAATATGCTTCATATTTCTCATAGATCAACTATTTTTCCAAGGTGGCTCCCAAGCATAAGACATTATAAATATTATGAAATAGTACACTTTTTTTGCCTCTATTTTATCAATAGATAACAAGATTATTACAACCTATAACTCATGCACTAAATTAATAGAATTCTAAAATTAGATATGTTCTTGAACACTTGGGGAACCTAGGATACATATTTAGGCATGCACAAGAGGGGCTTCATTGGTGATAGAAGGAGGGATTCAAAGGTTTAATAGGCCCACTTTGCTAGTTCTAGAATGAGGCCCTTTAGTTATATCTTTATATGTTTGAAGTATCATTGCTCATTCTTGTAAATTATGTTTAAGTATTGGTGTAATCTTTTCACAATTCTGTAATTCTTTGCTCAATTGTGTAAAGATCATTTATCTTTATGGTCTTAGACCAATCTTTGCACTTTCTTCGAATAAAGATAAATGTTAATTCGATATCCATGTGTAATAGTGGTAAAGATAGCTTAATATCTATGAATCCAAGGCATTCCAGGTTAGTAATAAATGTTTTATGTAAATATTGATAGAGCGTTTGCAAATTTGAATTTATTTGAGATTAGACATGTAAATATCATTCATATTCATGAATTTGGGCATATATCTGAGCTAATTTAGTTAAATATTGATGTCATTTCTTGTTCCTTATACATATTTGTGTAAAATTTGTTTAATGTGCCATTCAAATCATTGTTATTTATAAAGATAAGACTTACACATCATATTTGAAACAAGGTTCAAAGATTTTACAAGCTCAAATTGTCACAAGTAATATCCTCATCAAGGTATGACATGGTTAGGTTGATATTTTATCAATGTGCCTAGCCAAATACATGACTCACCAATAAATACTAAAAGGTATTTGCCTTCATTTATTCCTAATAATGTTGTCATAGCTGAAGAACATGTTAAATATTTCAAAGCTACTTTGAGATTGCTAAATGTAGTTCATGAAGATGTATCATGTAGAATATTTCCATTTACTTTCAAAGATGTTTCATATGAATGGTTCCTCAATCTTCCATAAAATTATATCATTATTTAGAATGATTTTGACAAGATATTTATTGATCAATTTGGTAAAATAATGATTCCTTGTGTCTTGTATCGAAAATTCACCATAGTTAAAAGTGATCAAAATTAGCCCATAAGAGCCTTTAATGCTAGATTTAAAAATATGTTTAATAAATTGATAGCTCCTTACAAACCTAATAAGTCTTTATCCTTAGATATTTACAAGGATGCTTTAGATTCCATGGCTTCAATGTTTCTTAAAAGGTCTATTAGGGTCATAAATACCTTGGCTTTGGCCTATGCTAAAGTTGTAATAATAAACGATCAAATACAACCTCAAGGTCAGCATGTGTATGTTATCCCAAATGTCAACCTATATTTTTTAGCACTAAACAGCATTCCCAATTCCAATTAGAATGTGTCTACCTTAAATCACACACCATTCTTGAACTAATTTCCCTTGAGCCATGCCCATCCTATCCAAAATTTGGGATTATTTTATAATGTTATAAAGGTATGTCATCCATAGGAAAAGAGTGTTGTAATGCCAATAAATTGTAATAAAAATAAAGTTCATAACTTAGAATAACCCAAGATTAAGAATAATTGTATCTTGAATATGGTTCAAAAGATAAGCATTGATTTCCTTCAATTGCAAAAGCAAGTGGGTAATACTTGGGAATACTAAAAAAAAACTATGCTTCTCAAATGTTCAATATGCTTACAAATAGGTTTCATGATAAAAATAATAATACGTCATCTAATAATGTATATTAAATGAACCTTTGTCATAAAGGTCTAGTTGTTCATTGTAATGTCTTTGAAGCATATCAAAATGAAAAAGATACATCTAAAACTATACTTAATCAAGACAATGTTGCATGGACATTTGGATTTGTAGGGACATCTAAATCCTTCATAGTACATTAATTTGATTTTCCATTCATAAAGATAGTTGTGAGGATAATTCATATGAGAGCATTACTAAAATTAAGTATATCCATGAAGAAATTGACCAGTGGAAATATTTATACCAGGATTTTTTGAAAGAAATTGAGGTATTCCAAGACAATAATGTCATTATAGAGATCCTAAAGAAAGATGAAGTGGGACTTGATTGGATATAAGAGATGACATCTTAATAGAGGATAAATTTTGAGAAAGTGTAGCAAATAAGGAATTTCCATATAAACCCATCAAAAGGTTGAAAGTATGTGATAAACATGATTCAAATGGCAAGGTTGCAAATGATTTTCATTCCCTTTCATTTCATAATGATGAAGTATCCTTTTGGGATGGTTTAAAAAGTTTCTAAATAAATATTGGTATTAAATCTCCAGATCAAGCTAAAATTTATGAAGACATCAATCTAAGAATGCTAATTGAGCTACTATTATTGAATAAGGATGATATAAGTCACTATTATTCTATGAATGAATGATACTTAACACTCTTAATGCAAGATATAAGGATTTGGGAAGAATATGATTGGATTTTAGATCCATATCTTCAATCTAGTTATTGGATAATGGAAATGAGGGATCAATATACATCACATAAAAGACATAAAAATACAAGTTCTCTTATCCACAAGAAGAGGCCACTAAATGGAATAAATCATGCTTCAATGTTCTATGGTAGGATACATAAATTTCCATTTGATCGTTGAGGTAAGTTCTTTTTGAAGCTAATATAGGGCTTAGTTTGGTTTTTTTCCTTCTTGTCACTTATATATATATATATATATATATATATATATATATATATATATATATATATATATATATATATATATATATATATATATATATATATATATTTGTTTAGTTTTAATTTGATTTTTTTTTATTTGATTTCTATTTGGTATGATTTATTTATCTTCTTTGTTCCTTTCTTCTAATAAGTCGTTTTGGATAGACCTCATCTCAAAATGCATTTAGATGCTCAAAATGAACTCCATAGTTTAGAAATCTAGGTATGTTTTTTCAACACTAGTTGATCATGGATTGTTGAAATTTGATCGTAATTATATAGACTATATAATCCAATAAAGATTAATGGATAAGTTAATTATTCCCTAAATATTTTAAACCATATTATAATTTAATCCTAGTTTTCAAAAGGATTGCACATGTAGGGTGAAGGCTTAAACTATTGAGACACAATAATATTTGCACTTAGAAAACATTATTTTTTAGGACAAAGTTTACAACCAAAGATGATTTTCTAAAGATAAAGAATGCGACCAAACCCTAAAACCTAGATAATATGATTCCCAACCTTTGCTAGGTAGTCAAAATAACTAGACAATAAAAAATATGAGATTAGTGAAAAATTAAAGAACTCTTTAAGAAAAAGTGATTATGGTAATCTCCACCAAGGCTATGGATGCTTGGATAGAAGTGGAACAAGTCCTTGAGTGGAGCCAAAGGAATATCTATTAGGGATATAGAATCTTGACTAGTAGTAGAATATTGCCAAAGCCTTCTTGAACTAAAGCATGGTTATTAATGAGCATCTTAACATGATATAATTTAGTTTTAATGGTTAAAGTCATGAAATCTAGAATTTTTTCCCTAAATCCCATTGAAAACACTAAGTGGAATCAATGCACACAAACAACATCACTAGGTCTTGATGTTTGATCCTAATTCTGGATGTGCAAGTTTCATTTCAACCATGAATTGATTTAAATAGTGATGAATGATCAATAAAAATAACTATATTAAATATTATTTTGAATTAGAGTCTAAATTATAACATATTGCAATGTTTACCCTAGAAATTGGCATTTTTTGATGTCAACATACCCCCATTTCTAAAAAATGGGGACCCTTGTGTCAAATTGTGTAAACATGTACCTTGAAATTAAAAATTAACTTGATTAGAATATATCTATCATGTTTTCACATTGTTCATAACTCTCATTTGGATTAATGGTCATATTGTTAGATGACCATGGTCTCGCCCCTTCCAATATTACTAAAATTTATAGCTTGTGTTTCTATGTTCTAGGTTCAATGGAATCTCATTTGGGAATGAACATACTTAGGTTTTTATGCTTCAATGTTAAATTGATATTTTTTAGCCTTTGATCTATCAAAGATTAATTAGATCTATTTTTAGTCATGTTAAAACCCTGGTCTAATGTTTTAAACCTAGGTCCCTTTTGAATTAAATTCAAAATTACGTGAGAAAAAATTATGCCATGGATTTAGTTCAATTTTTATCCTAAGGCTTATTCATGTTTTTTGAAATAGCCAATCCTTAGTCTAAAATTATTATATTTGGTCCCTCTATGTTCCATGACCTCCTAGTCTATTCTATTATTGTCATTTTCTAACTAATACATGGTCCCTTTGTTATTAAAATTAGCATAATGCCTTACACTATGGTTTATCATATTTATTAATAAAATAAAAACCTTAGGATAAGACTCTATGCATTGTATTTTATTTCATGGGGTCCCCTTTAATGTATTTTAAACTTACCTTAAGACTTTATCATAAAGCTTTATTCATATTTATTATTATGAATGAAAACCTTGGTCCAAGGCTTAAGCTTAAGTTTTATATTAATCCCAGGCTCTGACTTTAATATTTACAATTATCCATAGGAACCAACCATGTTATAATTCCCACATCTCAATCTAAAAAACACATTCAATTAGATGGGGAAGGTCTAATGGCACAATATCGATGCTAAAAATTCAAGATAACGATTCATAACAAAGCTTAAGGATCTTGTAAGGATAAAAAAAAATCTGTTTAGTTAGGTAGGATTAATCCAATGATGTGTATTGATTCAAGACTTTATTATATCCCTAGGACAAGTGAGTAGGTGACAAGTGTCACACTTGAAGCCAAACAACACTAAGTAGACAATGGCATTCAACCTTAAAGATCAAGATCTAATAGTCTACATTTTCTCAAATGAAGATAATTGTATGGTACATAATAAATGTTGAAAAGTTAAATATGAATGTGAAGATGACACATGGCATAACTATGAGCCATAAATTAAAGCTTCATCATATATAAGGATCAATGGTACATGTTTGAGCATACATATTTAGATCAACAATTTTCAAAGTAAGAGGTATAATTAAGTAGATCAAGTTTAATGGAGTGAAATTAATCCATGTAATCAAGATCAATGGTCCATATAAACTATTGAAAAGTCAAGGAAAATGTAAAAGTGACAAGTTTCATAATTGTGGTGAATGTAACTAGCAACCAATGGCATTCAAGTTATCATATCAAGATCAATGATTTACATTGATCTGTGTAGAGATGATCCAATGGTTTGAGATAAGGTCGGAATTTTAGAAAATATAATGGTTAGTTTTTAAGTATTAATGAGCATGATGCCACAGTGATTCCACATCAGAGCCACATAAACTTGATATGCCAAGATTAGAGAATTTGTGGACCCTAGAAATTCAAAGGTATAAATGTATATATATATATAAAGGAAATTTAAGTGATGAAGCTTGCATAAATTCAAATAGCTACCATCATTAAATAACTTTAAGTAACCTTAAGAAAAACCCTAGCATGTTAAAAATCATTAGTTTGACCCTATGACCATCATAATCAAGCTGAGAAAGATTGGATTATCATTTATGCAAGGATACTTTGATTAAAAATTGAATTATAGACAATTGGTAAGTAACTTATTGAAACTTATATCCATGACTACTCAAAAAAGTGTCTTAAGAGAAGATGTAGAACTCTATCTAACTATGGATGTAAAAAGAAGAGTTTTCAAGCACATACAATTTGATGCCACAAATTTAAATACCAGGGAAAATAATTAGCCGAGCCTATTTTAGACCATTGAGAACAAATAACCCATCATGAGAGAAGAGGAGAAGAATGTGTCAGAAAGAGGGATCTACTACGACATAGTTGTCATTCAAATGATGGATCTCCATTATGCCACAAACCCATGGTATTGTATTGTATAAAAATTCTCTCCTATTTTAGATATGGAAAAATTTATAAAAGCATGTTAATAAATGATAATAATCATAAAAAAATAGCTTATATTTCTACCATAGCATTTGAAAACTATTACAAACTACCTAAACCCCAAATAGACTAAACCACAATCAATAATTAGGCCAAGAAAAATTACTTAAATACTATGCTTTCCCTACGGTTATATTCTAGAAATCAAGTGTTTTCATATTTCAATGGAAACATTCCCATTGGTAAATTTATATCTAGTATAAGAATGTTCATGACTATGATGAGTAGGTTATTCAAAAATTCAACCACCACATACATGGACAAACTTTGGGTGCCCTTAGTCAATTTTATTGTTGAGAATAATCTCACCCCTCCCCTTGATGAAGTGGTCAGTACTTGTTTAAGTATGCATATATTTACAATCATGAAGAATATTAGGAACCAATTCTTAATGATGTCATATGTCCTGGATTCCTTGCTTTGTATAAAAAATATACCCAACTGTAGAGAATGATCACCTGATGAGACACAAATAGTCTCCCAATACTATTAAGAATTACATATATTCAAATATAGGGATTGTATCCACTTCATTTGTGACTATGTTTATCCATTCCTAACTAAGGCCATAACTGACAATCGAATGTCAAAATATACCCCCTTAACTAAGAAGTCAATTGAAGCCATTGGAGAAATCTAGTTGTATCCCAATTGCAAAATCATTAGGGTTGAAGGAACACAATGCACCTCCCTCAAATTAATATTCCATTTGTGAATAAATTTAGTTGAGTAGGAAGGGGAAGTTCTTAGAGCCAAAAGCTAATTTTTAAATTTTGAGTAATTAATATAAGCAAGGAATTTGTAATGTTTGTCCAAAATTTGCTTGTGTCTTTTGTTGTCCTTACTTTTCTCTCACTTGTTTGTTCCAATTTCTAGATTTTAATGGTTCTTATAAGTTCCTAGTGTGTACATTTGAATGCATAGCTATTAAATTATGCCAATTTTAGATTAATTACAAGTTATTAGGTTCATTTTGTTTTCTTACCCTTTTTACATCTGGTCTAACATTGTTTGCTTCCAAGGATAAATATTTAAAGTGAACTTGGTTATTATTTTCATTATTTTCCACCATCTTTAGATGTTTTCCTAATGTTTGATAGGATTTGATATTATTCTAATTCATCTCATACATAGGTTAAGTGCATGCCTATATGATATTTGAACTTTGTCATGATATTTGGAATGAAGATCAACAAGATCTCTTCTCTGCCTTACCTTTCCTTTTGCTCAATTTTTAACCAAATAACTTTAGATCAATCTTCATTGTAAATATCCATCTGAGATTAGTCTTTAAAGTAATTATTGATCATAATTTAGTGTTCTTATCATAACATACTTCATATTTCGCATAGATCATCTATTTGGCCATGGTAGCTTCCAACCACCAAATATTATAAATATTATGAAACAATCCACTTAATTTTCATCTATTTAATCAAAAAATAATAATATTATCACAAAATTCAACTAATGTGCTAAATTATAAGAATTATAAAATAGGAAGTGTTCTTGAACATTCTAGGCACCTGTGATACATAGTCAGGCATCAACAGTATCCACTTAGTTGGTACCATTTTTTTTTAAAAATTTATCCTTAATATATAATATTGGATAGGCCAATATAATTTTGAGTGAATTTTCTAACAAATGTACTACATCAACCTAGATGATATTCTATTACATTGACCAACATCTTCTAATTATAGTAGTAAGGTCAATACCATTAGCTTAGAGTCACTTAGTTTTTTAATCTAGATTATTAAATAGATTGGTCACATTTCATTAATATCATATCATATCACATCCATACAATTTACTTTTCCTAACATAATTAACCTAATGAAGTATTAGGAGAGTTATTGGCTTACAACATTATATTTAGGAGTATTGTCTTGTGGTGTCATTTAAGATCAACATGAGTGATGAGAGTTATTAACTAATGATATAAAAGTTTACATCTAAACATTTTGTCTTTAACCTACAACATTATCTTAAAAATCTCTAATTTATCCTAGTGGCAGATTAAAGCATTGATGGGTTTAGCATAAGGTAATTATTTATATCCGTACATTCTCTACTTTACCTAATCATTATATTATGTATTGTTTTTTCTTATTTGTAAATGAATATGTGTGTATCTTTTTTTATGATTTATCCATACCAAATAATCTATTTTAGACATATAATATTTTATACTTTCCATAAATAACTTTAAGCTTCATATACATATTTTTGGATAACCATTTCACCTTACCCATTTACAACAATTATAAACCATCATTTAATATAATATGTTCATTTTTAAAGCAATTTTATTTAAAACCATAGTTTACAAAAATTTATCTTTATTTATCTATAGTGAAAGCAACATCCTTATATCATAGCCTTTAGATTCATAATTGTTAGCTATTTTAAATTGAGTTATAATTTACCCTTTACTCTGTATAAAGTGTTCATTGATCTTCATTTGATCATCCATGTATCAGATCTTGTATTTTATTAACCTTATTTGATCCTTTATATATTTATAGATATATGAAAGTTTTAGGTCATCCTAGCCCACACAAAAATTATCCACCATTGAATTTGAATGTATTCATGATAAAATACTAGTGCCTGAGAAGCATAGTACATGGCTATCTGATAAGAGGGCATTAAAACATCTCCTTGATCCCACACATTTCCATACAAATCATCCATGATCTATCAATCTTTTTGAGTTGAGATAATAATTATTGTATCTAACTTGCATTTATTTCCTTGTAGAGTCATCTTCATCTGTATAAAATAACAAAATGCAATCCTTAATTCTTTTTTGATAAAATAAATCAAATCAAATTAAAATAAAACTATAAATATTCATCAATTTTTTGAAAAAAATCATCATTTCTACTATATAAACCATTTTCATTATTTTCCTACTAGACAATCCACTTATAGCTATATTGTATCTACCATGTTTTTCAATTTTCATCTTGCTATATCAGCCATATCCATACTATCATCCTTTTATTCCCCACATATGACATCACCTTCAAACATATTGTATTGACCATATTTTTTTTCTCTATTGCATTATCAATACTTATATTGTATCAAACATAAATTTTCTCCCTTACAATATCTACTACACACATTATATATTAGTGATGTTATTTGATTTTTTACTATATCATCCATACTATATTAAACTAGGAATGTATCTTCCTCATTGTATTATTATCCATGATTTAATATATTATACATTCTTATTCCAATTAATATTATATCAACCTTTCCAAATGGTATTGGAAATGGTTAGAATTTTGATTGACTCAATTTTATTATCCAAGATGATATAGTTTATTAGTTATTAGAAACTGAAGTTACACCCTACTAAAGTAGATTTCTCATATCTCCTTTAAAACTATACTAACATTGGATTGGTCCATAATATATGGGATACTTGTACTTAGACCAAACCTATAGATTATGAGTCTATATCCTTTGATATATCAACATTTCTCAGTTTACTGAAACCCTGTTTATTTTTAGGTGAAAAGAGTTAGAAAGATAACTAAAAGGGAAAGCCTATTCTAGTGATGGTGATGCACCTATATTGTTGTTCATTCAACCAATCAATTTAAAATTTAACTAACATGAATGAACTATAAATAAACTAAATCATTATCACTAAAGATCCTAAGCAACAATGTTTAATACGAAGGTCATGATGGATGATTATGATTTAGAGGTTAAGAATGAGAGGCTTATCTTGACACACTTTAAACTAGATAACACTTCAAGCATGATCATCAAACTTTAACACTTCATACAGCCTACATAAGATAACTAATCATCATATAGGTGTAACAAGGACATGTTAATGGAAGACTTATACCACTTATACGCATCTAACCATGCATGAACACACTATAAGCTAGTAATGGAGTAGGTACAATAGTTTATTTATTAATTCAAGAGGTTTAAAAACTCAATATTGGTAGAGTTTCATCATTTCTAAGAGAGGGATCCTGAAACAAGGCTTAAAATCTTGAATATATAACCAAAATGAGAAGGGAAGAGAGCATGGCATATATGATAGAAGAATAGGCCATCCTATCATTAAATCTATTATAACTAGTTAAAAATAGTCCTATAAGAGATTACTCATTTTGTTACCTTTCATGATCTTGAATGTGCTGTTTGACATTGAAAATAAGGTGATGGGTGTAGCTGACTTGATAAAACTTTTTTTCTAGAATTCTATACCATTATTTTTTAAATAAATCCACTTGAGGTGAACCACGCATTGATTATATAATAAGGGTTAGTTAATTCATGATAAATATCTATTATGTGTTGATTGACAACTCAAGAACCAATTGTGCATGGAATTTCCACATGAAGAATAGTTCACTGATTCATTATCCACTTAAGGATCTATTATACATATGATTTCAACTTGACATCAGTTATGTGGCATTGATTCTCTACATTAACTCTCATCAATATATTTTAATGCCATTTTCACTTTACTTGCTTGATCAAATAGGTCTACTAGGATAATTAGGCATAGTATCCTAGATACATGCATTTTATGGATATGAAAACCTCAATGAAATAATTATAACCTATAAATATAGTGATTTTTAGACATGAATCAATGAATCATATCATGAATTAAGTCTTTTTGAGAAAGAAACATCTTTAACATGGTCAAAGTAATTGAATAGGTCAAATTGTTTTTCATTTCTAGAAACTTGATGATTAGAATAAAATACCAAAGTCATAAAATTAGAAGGTGAAACAAGTGCAAAACATCATTATCCAATGATTAGAATCATCTTAAACTACTTTGTACCTCTATTTATGCACTTTTTCCTAGAAAACCTCTATTTTTAATTGGTTTGTACATTTCCATACATCACAGTACCATATGTAGGACCTTATCTAAGTTTAATTCAAGATTAATGTTTTTATAAGATGATTCATGAGTGTTTGGATGCAATAAACTTCACTATTCTCAAAACATATCTATAAGAGGGTTTAGGGAGGGTTTTAGAGGTAAACCTTCTTAAAGATGGTTCATAAAGTATATACCTCCAAAACATAAATTCTTACCATGGATATTTATTCCATATATGTCTTAAAATTTACTGAGAATCTTGGGTTACCATAAAAAAGGTGTGCAAATATATGCACATAGAGAAGTTTGTTTGTATGGTTCTAAAAGTATTTTGAACCTGATTATTGTCTTTGTGATGGTTCATAAACATAATCTCCTTAAAATACATCAATAATTCATGTATTTAAATTTCCCTATGGATCCCAATTATTGATAAAATAATTTGGTCCAAGTCCTCATATGGTGAAAGATATAAGCATTGAAATAAGTGGTTCAAATGACTGTCTTGACTGTATAGTTCAAATTAACTCCTTAACACTATAAATGAACTTTATTCTATTTATATATAATTTAAATCAAATTTTTAATACATATAATAACTTATCACATCCTATTATTAATATATCTTTATTTTTATTGTTTGAAAGTGTCTTCATATGGTGTAGGCCTTATAGGCCTAAAATAGGCTTTGAGCCCTGTTTTGGCCTAATATAAGTATTGAGGCCTTAGTCACATATAATATCATATAGGGGATGAAGAAACATCATTATAATAACTCTTATACATACTATCAACCCTATACATCTATTTTAGCTACTCAAAAACTCAATCTTGCTCCATTATTTAATGATTGTCTGTAGGAATGATTGTTTAAACTGTGTGTTTGTATAAGACAAAGGTTTTTAATTATTTTATAATTAAAAAATATTTAATGGGGTTTTAAACTTATTAAATATTATACTAGAGTGATAATAATTCTTTTGTCTAAGTCTCAGGGTCACCTTATGCTATGTATGTCTTTAATCTACTAGACTAGGGTTTGAAGCAGTCATATCCCAAATAACCCTTAATGACTTAATATTGAAACTACCTACTAAAATTGAGTCTATAAATATTATATCACCTTTATATAACTTTTAAACATATATTAAAATTTCATACCTCTTCAAAAAAATATCAAAACAAGCAAAGGGGTTTAAGTTCATGCAAACATTCCTATTTTGGATGTTTCTTCCTTAGATAGCCCTCTTAGGAAGTTTAACTTAAAAACCTGAGTGTGATTAATATTAAAATATGTATGAATAATATAATTAAATTTTTATGCCTTATATATTAATATGAATCTTAAACCCTTTATCATGCTCTCAAACTTAGTAAAACTTCATTTGGTCTACAATTACTATCTATTGAATAGGGTTTGTTTATGATAGAATAGTGAGTGGTTATGGTGACCATATGACCTTTAAGATATAATTAATATTTTTATCTACTTACCATTATCATATTTACTAAAAATTAAAACTTAACTCCACTTGTAGATGCAGTAAATCCATAAGTTTCTCTAAGACTAGTTATTAAGTGTTGAATGTGTATATGAATATATAGATCTATGTTGATTGTGTATGTTTGAAGTTTTGTGTCTCTATCAACTATAATATAACTATTAATAAAGATAAAAACAATTAAAAAAATATCACTCTTCATCATATTACACTTGTATACCTCACTAACTTTATATTGGTTTCATCAAAAGGAGGACATACATGATGGGGCATGTAGGTCACTTTTTGACTATATAGGCCACCTTGACATCACATATAACCCTTCAAATTAATTATTGTATCACCTATTATATTAAATTATCATTTTTTTGATATATTAATCATATATCAACCATAAGTTCACTTTGAGATCACCTATCTCATGGTATATTTTACATCACCATTACAGTTGTAGGTGTGCATTTGGGCAACTATATAGATAGTGAGTTGATGAAGGATATGAGGTGAGTTTGATAGTTATTATATTTTTATTCTTACCATTCAACATGAAACCTCTATATCATTAATCTTACCCAATAACAAATAATTGATTCTCACTTTTAAAACTCAATTTTTATGAGGCTTGTCAAACTCTACTATATGAACCAAGACATAGTACCAGCATGGTGTATGGTGAGTGAGGTTTGGATATGTTTCATAATATCCATTGGATATATTAATTAAATCTTATTTTACATACCAATATTATCTTACTTACTTTTCTTGATCTCCAACAACTCCTTAAGACTACCTTGAAGTATCCTCATGCCTTCAATTATAGCTAAAGATGGGGAGTTGATTGTAGGTGATCATTCATGACTAATTATAGATCATGTATTATTGGATCATCATATGGCCATTTTTTACCTTAATCAAAATCTTTCTTCAAAACTAAAACACATGTCCTCTTAGAGATAGTAACTTGACTATGTTTCAATATGACTATGGTGTAAGGTGATGATCACTATTTTTCTATGGAGTTGGTAAGATTTAGACGTTGATAAGGTCAAGGATATATCTTATGAAATTATTATTCATTCATGAAATTATCTCCATAATTTAAAAATCCTCACTTTAAGTTCAAACTCTCTTTAAGGTCTTTATTCATTTCTCTACCCACCTCTTGGTGTATAATTATGTATTCTTGAAGATAGATTGTAGGCAATCTTTCTCTTGCAATCTTGACTCTAGATCAACCCAATGATCTTGTTTAAAAAATCTTAGATGAATACCAGTGTTAATCATAGGTTTTAAATGATGTATTCACTTAAATATCTTAATTTGTGTCTTAATGTTGCTTTTTTATTACACTTGGTGATCTCTTTTAACATGACTATGTCTTGTATAGACTGAGAAAAGATTAGATGCTAAAAGACCTTGAGGAAATATGGTCACCAATATGTCCATGATGTTCTTAAAATTTAATGAGAGTGAAAAAAAATCTTCATAGTCCTCAATCCATAGACCTTCCTTTAAATTGACTTTAACATGACTGTAGATGCTTATAAACCTTGGCTATATGTGGAAGTTTTTCCATGTTTTAGCATTGTATATGATTGCATACCTACTTTTTTTATAACCATAATGTTTTTAAAGGTAAAATCATTGAGAGGGGGGTGAATCTATGAGCCCATATAATCTATCTTCAATTGCAATCTTTACAAACACTTAATTAGTTACCACAAACATTCATGAATCATACACATCATTCATAGCAATGAGTAAGAGAGACAACACAAGATCAATTAGATAACACGTGACATATGTGATAACCCATCTTGGGAATCAAACCCATTGGAACCTATAATAATAATAATAATAATAATAATAATAATAATAATAATAATAATAATAATAATAATAATAATAATAATAAATTTAGATCATCTACAAATGATCAAGGAACTTCCATACCTTTTTAGTGAGACTACAATCCCACAATGTGCTACCACACCTATCTAGCTAAGCTACAACAACAACAAAATTTTTATCAAGTTTTACATTTTAAGGATGCTACAAATACCTTAGATGCTAGGCTATGATAACAACACCTATGAACACATCCACCTTTAAAATAATGTCTATAACACCTAATGATGGACCTCTTCTTATTACTCTTCACCTTTACTCATGCTCAATCTATAAGAGCATTATTTTGTCAATAGAATTATGACCATAGGTCATACAAATAGTCTAAAATATATTATTCTCTTTTTATCATCCTCAAGTAACTCTACCCCTCATTTAATGAATAATTCACACACACAAGCCTCTCTCAAATCTCTCCTCCATCTTTGACACAAAGTCTATAAGTCACCATCTTTGATTTTGCTATTTATGGAGCATACTTGATAATCCAAACCTTGGTCAGCCATTAGGCATAACTTATCCATTAATTCATTTATCACATAAAAACATTTATTAATAAAATCTTTATATGTTTACCATAACATCTATGGGTCACCCTTAAGCAGCTACATCTTTTAATAAGGCACTTGTATCACTTATAGGTCTCATGGACACCTATTCACCCATTTAGCACATCATCAAACAAAATAAGAACATAGGACCAGTTATAAATGTATAGGTCCAAACTCCATGACCCCTTATCATCTTAAAATTCTTATAGTCATCATTTTACTCTTTTGTGTAAGCTCAATCAACATTCTATGCACACAACCACCATGAACATACACACAATCAATTTCTAACAAATTTTCATACTGCATACAATTGGTTTGTCCTTAAAAATACACAAATATGATCCTCATAGAGTTTAAAACACTCCAAAATAGCTAAGTCATCATGATATATCAAAGAAACATTAAAACAAGCTCAAACATCCTTCTCTGGTCAATTGCATAACAAATAGGAACACAAAGTCATCTTTGAAACTCAATATATTTTATTATACAACTTCAAATTCTTCAAATTAGGTTCATTATATGTACCATGGATTCATCTTCATATTTTATTTTTAAAACATGAGCAAACTCATTATGGATACAAATATATGGCCCAAAAACTAAACATTGGTTTTTCCTTTATAAATTCAAATATTTAAATGCAAACAATCATAATTTTAACTTCAACCACTTTGCTCTCATCTTATGTCCTTATCTCCTCAGATTAATTACACACCATTTATCTTGTCTAAACTTTAACATATAGGTTCCAATTCTCAAACATTAAACCTTAGTCACTTTGACCTCATCTCATGTAATCTTGTAAAATTGACTCATCATACACCGTCAATCTCTTATACGTAGATTGGTATTTAATAATGCTAAAAATCTATCATTTTGAAATCCTTACTTTAATATACACCATTGATATCTATCTATATGATATCTCACTCACTATTTATCTTATAAATAAGCTTGGTCTTTATCTCTTCTCAGTATGTAAACATCATGCACCTATCATCTAAATTTGATACAAAATCCCCCTTACCTTTATCTTACCTCTTCTTGCCTTGACAACATCCTCTTTTTCCCTATTAACACTCTCTTCAACTAAGCATTTCAACCAATGAATAAAAAACACACAAAAACATAGAAATATGATGGAACACATCTAGAAAGATATGAGAGGGACACCCCCCAATAAATTTGAGCATATTCATATCTCCACACACCATGAATAAACACCACATATTCTAACTATCCTTCTCTCTCAAGCTACTACAAAGACCATCAACAAAACTTCATACTACTCACCAAATATGAAATATGCTCTTAGGAAATCTAAAAACATCCATTCTAACCCTATACTATACCTCCCTCACAAACCACTATAATAAGCTCTTGAAATTGTTTCTCCCCTTAACCAAATACCTTTTATTGATTCACACACAAATAAATGACACCTAATCATTATCTTGGATAATCAAAAGTAGCTTCTTTAATGGTTTGGACATAATATTTATAAGCTTCTCTTTTATAGGTACATGCTCCAACTTGACACATTGATTAATCACTTATTCTCTTAAGAAATGATATATAATAGGAATGTGTTTAATTTTTGAATACATAATAAGATTTTTAGAGTTACTAATGACACTAGTATTGTCACAATAAATACGGTAAGGTCTATTTTGTCTTACCTTATAATCCTCCAAAGTTTGTTTCATCCATATGACTTGTGTGAAACAAGAGGTAGATATTATATACTTAGATTTTTTAATTGATAGAGTCACTAAGGCTTGCTTCTTTCTTAGCTAAGACACCAAGCATTCTCCCATGAAGAAGACCCCACCACTGGTACTTCTCCTATCATCCACACATCCTTCCTAATAAACATTAGTATATGATTTCCAAGATAACTATTTAATCTTGGGATACCATAAACCATAGGCTATAGTGCCTTTGAGATATTCCAAGATCCTTTTGATCATTTTCAAATTATATTCTCTAGGATCATCTTCAAACATTCCTACAAGACCTACTACTTAGATGATGTTAGGATAATTTTAGTAGAGTACAAAACACTTCCTATCATGGATCTATACAAAGTTTGATCATCTTTTGGTGAGTCATCTAGTTTAATTAACTTACATCCTATGATCAATGGAGTGCCCATTGGATTAAAATCCATCATGTCAAACTTTCTTAGCATATACTTGATGTATTCATCTTGTGAAATGAATATCCCTACATCAAATTGATTAATATATAATCTTAAGAAGAAATATAGTTATCCCAACATTAACATTTAAAACTCCATCTTCATAGTATCTATAAATTCTCTACTCATTTTATCATTGTCAAATCTAAAAACTATGTGATCAACATATACAATAACTATCAATTAATGATTATATTATGTCTTAATTTATAAATTACACCCCTTTTAAATCCTTGAACCAAATTATACATATCTACCCTATCATACCAAGCTCTAGGAGCTTATTTGAGACCATATAGAGCCTTCTTCAATTTACACACAAGATCTTGATTAGTTGATATGAATTATCCTTTAGGTAACTCAATGCAGATTTGTTATTATAATTTGCCATTCAAGAATATAAATTTCACATCCATTTGATATACCTTAAAACCTTTGAAACATGCATGTGCCAAAAATATTATAATTGCTTCCATCATTTCCACAAGAGTAAAAGTCTCATAAAAATGTATTCCTTTAACTTGAGCGTATCTTTACACACCAATTTAGCCTTGTTCGTTGTGACTTCTCCTTTCCCATTCATCTTGTCTTTTAAAACCCATTTGGTACCTATCACATTTTTAAATTTTGACCTAGAGACTAAGTCTCATCTTTCATTCCTTTTTATTTGATCAATTTCTTCATCTATTGCATCACTCTAACTTTAATCTTTGTTAGATTCCATAAATGTTTAGGGTTCAATCATGGATAACAGAGTTGAGTCTTGTTGATTTTGATTAATAAAAATTCTCTTTCTAGTCTGCAACCTTGCAGAAATATTTCCAATAATATGAGAGATTGTATGATCTTTCTAAATTCTTCTAGATGGATATTTAGAATCTTATCTTTCTTCCTCCTCTTCATCTTCATCACTATATTAATGGATAACTCATTATTTTTAACAATAGAATTATGAATTGAGTCACTTACACTTTTATCTTCTTGACTCTACATGTCTCATCTACCTTTACATTTTAACTTTCAAAAATCTTATGAAGTCTCTTGTTGAAGCACCTATAGGTAGTACTAATAGAAGAGTAACCTAACAAGATGCCCTCATCATAGCTTGAATTAAATTTTCTAGGATTTTCTTCATCTCTTTTGATGAATCACCTACACTCAAGCACTATGAAATGATTGACATTAGTCATTCTATTATTACATAACTCATAAAGAATCATACTATCATATACTCTAATTTTAAACTTTTTTAGGATGTAAATAGAAGTGTTAGAAGTGTTAAGTTCTACCCATCTTAATAATAGTCATATTCTACCTTTCAACAATACCATTTTATTATGGTGTTCTATTATCAAAATATTGTCTTATTATCCCATGTCTTTCACAAAAATCATCAAACTTATGAGACTAAAACTCACTTCCTATGTTTGATCTTACACACTTAATATTTGAGACTTTATCATTTTCCACAAGAGCTTTGAATGCCGCAAATTTTACAAAAACTTCCAGTTTTTCTTTAAGAAAGAATATCCAAGTCATCCTAGTAAAATCATCAATGAGAAGCATGAAGTATCTATTACCTTGAATATGTTGAGTTCTCATGGGTCCACATAGATCATTGTGGATCAACCCCAATGGCTTTGTAGTGGAGAATTCCTTGGTTTTGTATCTTCTCTTAGTTTGCTTCCTAGGAATACATGGATTGCAAAAAGAATGAGGAATCTTAAAAATCTTAGCATATGCCTTACCAACCCATTTTAACTGATTTTATCATATTATCAAAGTTTATATGTCCAATCCTTCTATGTCAAAGACAACTTTCTTTCAATTGAGTTATGAAGCACTCTTCCTTCTTGGATTCATGGAATACATACATGTTATCTATTATATTAATAATTGTGATTAATCTATTATATTTTGCCTTTCTTATTTCACATACATCATCATGAAAATTTAAAACATTTCCTTGCTTACACATTTGACTCTCAATTAAAATATTATGTTTCCAACCTTCTACATGTAAGAAATTCTCAGTCTTAGTATGACCATTATCCAAAGTAACCATACATTTTTTGACTATGTTAACATGTTTGTTGCCACCAAATATAATTGCACTTGGGTTGGTATTTTTAAGAGAGATAAACTTGATCTTATATCCTATCATATGATTTAAGCATTCACTATCTATGAACCATCTCTTATTCTCATCTTCTTGAATATGCAAATATGCTTTAATAAATAATGACTCTTCCTTTTGTGATATTCTTGGATTTTTCTTACTTTCCTTTTCAGACTTGGTCTCTTTGAACAATTTCATAGTGTCAATGACTTATTTATCCATTTTCCAAAAATCTCTTTTACAATTTTTAGATATATGCCATTGTTAGTTATAATTGTATCATATGAGATCCTTGATTTCTAGCGAGAGAGTCCAATATCTATATCTATGACCAAAATAATTGCAAGATAATCAATAACCATTGAATACATTGATCATATTTGACCTCCCTTTTTCTTGATCATTAGTGATCCATGTTTTTATATTTTTAACTCTTTTGGTGGAGATGGAATCCCTTTTGTCCTTTGATAAGAGTACATCTAAGTAAGTTATGTCTTTACTTTCCAATTGTTCCACCCTTTTGCCCTTGGATAAGAGTACATCTAAGTAAGTCATGTATTTAATTTTCAATTGTTCCATTCTTTGATTGAGATCTTTAATCATCATGACCTACATATTTTTTGATATTTTCTTCTAGATTTTTCACTTGTGTCTTCGCACAATTAAATTTTGATAAAGCATAAAATAGATTGTCTTGAAGACAATCCATAACCTCTTTCTCAATAATTATACCTTTAATCACCCTCAAGTGGTTAAACTTTACATGAAGGAGCTGCTCTAATACCAATTATTAGAAGTACAATCAGTGAGAGGGGTTGGGTTGAGTTAGTGAGCCCAAAGAGTCTATCTTTAATTCCAATCTTTAAAAACACTTAACTAGTTAACATAAGCAACCATAAAGCATACACATCATTCATAATAATAATCAAGAGAGATAATGAAAGATCAATGACATAACACATGACATATGTGAGAAACCCTCTTGGGGAATAAAACCCACTAGAACTTATAATTAGACTAGTGTCCTATAATAACAAGAAGTAATTTATACCATATAAAAATTATCAAGGAACTACCATCCCTATTTAGTGAGACTAAAATATCACAAGGTACTACGACACCTATCTAAATGAGATGCAACAACAACCAAAATTTTAGCAAGTTTTACCTTATAAGGAGGTCATAACCACCTTAGATGTTAAGCTACCAAAATAACACCTATGAACACATACACCTCTAAATTGATGTCTACAATACCTAATGATGGAATTCTACTTATTACTCTTCACCTTTGCTCACATTCAATCTACAATTACACTATTCTATCAATAAAATTATTACCTATAGGTCATAAAAAGAGTCCTTAATTTGTTATAATCTTAAAATCATACTCAAATAACTATAAACCTCATTAACTCCATAATGAACACACACAAGCCTCTCTCAAATCTCTTCTTTGTCTTGCACACAAAGTCTTGAAATCACTAGCTTTGATTTCACTATTTATAGAGCATACATGATAATCATAACATTGGTCAACCATTAGGCATGATTTAAACCTTAAGGAATCCCTAGCATGAATACATGGATCAATAAAATTTTCATAGGTGAGCTATAGCATCTATGGATGACCCTTAAGAAGCTACACATTTTAATAAAGCCCGTGTAGCTCCTATAGGTCTCATGGAGACCTATTCACCCATTTAGCACATCATCAAAAACAATAAGAATATAGGAAAACTTAAAAATGTTTATGTCCAAACTACATGACCCCTTAATCATCCTTAAATGTTTACAGTTATCATTTCACTCTTTAGTGCAATCTTGATCAACATTATGTGAACACATCCACTATGATAGATCACATAGTTGAATTCTAAACATTTTTTTATATTGTATAAAATTCATAAATCCTTCACGATGTGTATAGATGATCCTCATATAGTATAAAATAATCCCAAATAGATAAATCATCATAATACATCAAAATAACATCAACAGAAGCTCAAACATCCTTCTCGGGTGAATTTTAGAAGAAGCACGAACACATAGTCAACTTTGAACCTTAATATATTTGACTATACACGATTCTAAATGTTAAAATTAGGTTAATTATATTCATCATGGATTCCTCTTCATCTTTTATTTTATACCAAGAGAAAATTCATTCTAGATCAAAATATATGGCCATAAAACTAGACTAGTTTTTCCTTCATAAATTCAAATATTCCAATGCAAATGGTCATTGTAAAACCTTGACCACTTTGCTCATCTAATCAATTATGCATCATTAATCTTGTCTGAAATTTATAACATATGCTTGAAATCTCAAACATTAAACTTCGGTCACTTTGATATCATCTTATGCAATCTTACAATGTTGACTCATCATGCACCATTGATCTCCTATACATAGTTTTGCCTTTAACAATTCTAGAAAGTTATCACTTTAACCTCTTAAATTTAATATGCACTATTTATATCTATATGTATGAACTCATACTCACCATTTATCCCTAGAATAATATCAGTATTTATCTCTACTTAATTTTGAACATCATGCAATTGTCCTCATCTCTCTACTTCTTGGCATATTGATGTAAATACACTCTATAGATATTACTCAAAATTTAACTTCTACATAAATGAATAAGTATGGGAACCATTTAAATATACTTGGAAATCATACATTCCATAGATATGTCTTATGGTGTGCTATATCACATGACCTAAACTTTAGTTCATAAGAACTAGTCACAATATTGAACAAACCCATTTGACCATTTCTTCCAGACTCATCCACACATGGTAATGGTGATGTCATCAAATTCCCTACTCAAATTTTATTCCACTAGACCCAAAGTGTCTAGATGAAAATTATGGACAACTAGATGAATTCCATTTATGCACATACATACTCAAAGCATAGAAAACATCTTAGGGACCTCTTTACACATGCTCAGTACTCTATACTCATCCATAAACATCTCTAGCCATGTCAACACTAAATAAAAACTAGGAATACTTTAAGAAAACTAGGATAAACATAGTACACTCTTTTTCATTGTCATTTAGACTATTAATGAACTTCATCCACTCACCAGGACACCTCTATGACATCATCATGATAACTATCTAATAAATTATTTCTACCATATTTGAATCCTCAAAATAGTGAAATAATGAGGTGGATATGGATGGAAATGTGGTGTTGACAATCTATGATGGTAAAGTATGAAATTGGGAAGAGAGTGGAAGGATAAGCTTATACAATGGTGAGAAGGTAGTGACAAGACTATGAGATGGGGTAACACAAGAGGGAGGTTATATGAATCATGAATCCACAACCTAGATAGTCATGAAGACTATTAAAGAAACATAAGCATATGCCTCAAATATACATACCATTATGGAGGTCTTTAACAAATATACACTGTCAAGAATGCAAATCTAGGAATCAACAAAAGACCTTAAGGAATTACAACATTCCTTAATATCTATTAATTTGAGAGTCCATGAAGATATTGAGAATAAATTAATGGATTATTTGTTATGGTAAATTGAGTAATATTTGAGAATATTTAAAGAGTTACACATGAACATAAAAGATACCTGTAAACCATGTTATGATGAATCTTTATAACCATGGATCTACCTCTAAACTATACAATCTCTCTAAATTGCCTATATACTACATATTTTGCATTCATTTATATTCTTGAGATCCATATGACCTCACACATGTGGAAATAAATTTAAGTTTATCATGGAAAGGTGTATCATACTCTTGAAAAGATCCATAAACTCTAATTTTTATGTCATGTTGCCCACATGAGGAGAAATCTTAGAAAACCAATTTCTTTCTTGAATGAAGAAGGCATACTGAGTGACATAGATTATTAGATATGGTTCATGAAGGGGAGGGTACCAAAATAATAATAAATTTCAAAATATTGAAATTATATCAAACCCCTTCATCTATCAAATATTTCAAATCTTGATTTTCTCTCTCATGGTCATACCATCTAAAGACCTGAACAGTTATCTTGATGTGTAAAGGAGCTAGGTAGATGAATACAACTAGTTTTGAGCCTGTATGAAGTATTTTTTCCTTTAATATCTTATATAAAACCTATAATAACTTCACCCTCAATCTCATGATCTTTTATGTATAGAAAATAACATACAAATTTGTACTTCTACATGAAAACTCATAAAAATAGCTCTTTTCTTTCATATTCTCTAAACTTCAAGATTTGAACCCCAAATTTAGGGTATGTGAGGAAATTTATTAATATAAAATGAAAAAAATGGTAACTTTAGTGTTTTTTGTGACACCCAAACCATAGGTCCCTCTTGCTTGCTCTCATGACCCTCATAGGCATCTTTTCACTAGTTCCTAGTCATCTATAGCCTTCCAAACTTAATCTTAGCTTAGCCAGACTACTCTTTACATGAATAATCCATCCCCCTATGTCTTGTTAGCTCAAGGAAATAACACTAAACTTGTAATATAGTGTTGGTGCCACTCCTATCCACTTTTGGTGCTCTTATCCAAATACCTTTTAGCCTCAATGATCTATTTCTTTTGATTCCCCATCCTTATCCATGTTAGCCTAATGCAAGTAAATTCAACCCATGAACAATATATCCTTATAAAATCCAATTTAAAGATCATTTGGAAAGGGCCCATAATTATCACTAAGTAATCAATAATACAAGTAAGACTGCTCAGGTAAATCTTCCTTATTCTTTGCATATAACCAACCAATACACTTATAATATTATCCAAATCCTTACATCAGTCCCTAACAACTTGAAGCACATTTAATTAAGAATTTTCTGTATTCATACACTCTATTACACAAATCACATCAAGTGGGAGAACTACATATGGCTTGATCCCTATTAAGAGTATTGGTATGTAGGCAATGTGCCCATATAAGCAGTTTGGATAAATGTTTATTGAATCTTACACAAATAACCGCCCCCTCTTTTCCAAAATTGGTTAAAATGTAATAGAGTATAGGGTTTGATGTTAAAATATTCTCTATAGGTATCTATAGATATTTCCCACTACAAAAACTTCACAGTAGGGTCACACATGCTAGTGAACAAAACCTAAAAAGCTTATGTCTCATAGACAACATGGGTAGATGTGGACTATAGTGCCAGTGCCACTCCTAACCACTTTTGGTACTCTTATACAATCATAAAATGAAGGTTAGATCTTATTTTTTTATAGTTTCCCAATCCAGCATAGTAAATCTCATAGCCTATCTCAACTGTATCAGTTAATTTTAGCTAAATCTTATTTTTTCCCTCTTATTACCATTTTTAGAAAGGAAAAAATTTCAATATAATTTACACAAATTAGTAGCTTAAGTATTGCATATTTATTTATTTATTTTACTACTTATACGCTTTAAATAAATTAGGAATAATATAGAAATAATCCCAAATAGGTTAAATTATTTGGTGAAGTTGACTTCATTTACATGTAAAAACCTTAGAAACCCTAAGGTAAAGTTCCTATTGATTATTCCTACTTTTTTCTAATTTTTTACATGCATATTTCACTCAAAAATACTCTTTAAATTTTAAAATTTCATAGTATTTTTCCAAATAACTCATCTTTCAAACCTTAGTTGCATATACTAGGTCCCATTACTTGTTGAGGTATCACCTTACATGTTTGTGAGCTTCATATTCTTTTTATGCATATTGTAGTTCCTTGTTTAGATTATATCCATTTATTGTTTTATACTATTATCCAAGTTGTTTTCCTTATGCTACCTATGTTCATTGTATGTCTTCCTTCAAGACAAAGTGTAAGACTTAGAGGCAACCTTTCTAAATTCACCTAGATTCCTTCAACTCAATCATAGAGCATGGATAAACAACTAGCTCAGACTCATACTATAAATCCTACACATCCAAATTATGCCAATTTAAATGAGGATAAATTTGATGATGATTAGTATGAGAATAATGATGATGATATAAACACCGGTGTTCATGATCCACCATATCATACTCTTGATCAACTTCTACCCATTATTAATAATGAAGTTGTCCTTAATAAAGACTCAAGGACTACCCTCAAGATTTTACTCTTATTTTGAAATTTACCATGGAAATTAAAAAGGATAAACAATTTTAGTCTTCCATTCATTTAGAGAAACCACTTGTTAATAACACTACATTGGTAACTATATCTCAACAACCCCCTATAACAGCCCAACCTGCCTCTATGCCACCAACTACAAGTAGTACATATTTATCTCATGAAGTTGTAGCCATTGTGGAAGAGATAAAATATCTTCAATCCAAAGTGTTACATATTAAACAAGTTAACTTTAGACCTATGCAAGATTTAGATTATTTTGATCTATTACATATACCATTAGCATGTCATATTGCTTCTACACCATTGGCACAAGGTTTTGTTTAACCTAAGCTCACTCTATATGATGGCTAGGGTGATCCACAAAATATTTGAGAGATTTTCACACAATATGCTTGGACTATATGCTAGATGACTAGATACTTACTATAGAGTAAAACATTACTCTACGTTTCATTATATTTCTTAGTTGCGTGCTACAAAATTTTATTCCATTATACTTTGGTCTGAAATAGAGAAGTTTTGAAATAAAGAATGGGATCTATTCTCCTTTTGAATCATTTTTGTCTAAGTGTCAAAATCAAGCAGAAGCTCCCAAGTGTCATCATTTGAGGCACTTTTCATAATTTTAGTAAGAATGTAGAGATTGCCATATACCTCATAGCAACTCAGCAGAACATGACAAGTGTCAACACCCACATTTCATATCATTATCTATGTTTCAAGCATTTCATATTAGCATCCACATTTCAAATCCAATTTTAGTGGAAGGATTCAAGAAGCTACGTATCAAGATCAGATGGAAAGTGCTAAGTGGCAATCACAGAAGGTCCCAATTTGCTTTTCTAAAAAGTGATGGAAGATGCCACGTATACCAGATGAAGAGAGTGGAAGCCACCACATGTCGAGATCTAAATTATCTTCATTTTTACTCATCAATATATCAAATAATGTGGTGGGTCTTAATTTTTGTTTTTGAAGCAAGTAAAAGCCACCAGGTGTCATTGTACATGTAAATATGAAATGAGACTTGATTATTTATATGATATAAGTAGAGTAAAGTGGAGACCAGCATGTGTCACCTTCTGTAGGTTTCTCAAAAGGTAGCTAAAATAAATGGAGATCACCACATAATCCAAATTAAGTAAAGTGAAGATTGTCATGTGTCCTTTGATGAAGTAGCAGAGATTGCCACCTATTCCTATGCCCCTTTTAAAGTTACTTGAGTAAGAAATGTTGTGGTTCTTATTTCTGTTAAGTTGTTACTGTTTTGAAGAAGTGGATTGTGATTGGTGTCAAAGGTGGAATGCTCTTAAGCAAAGACATAGTAAGAGTATAGGTAAAGCAAGAAGTGCCGTGTGTCTTTAGTAGGTGCTGCAGAACATGCCAAGTGTTATTTTCCAATGTTTCCAAAGTAATAAGAAGGTTTTCAAGGAATTTGTTAAGTGTTATCTTCCGTTTAAGATAAGGAAGGGTCTTACGGTTTATTTCAACCAATGAAGTACCAAAAGACAAAATGTTTCAAAATCTAATAAATATATTCTGTTAGACACTTCCAGTTTGGTTAGATTTAAATTGGGCCATTAGATTGGGAACAAGTAGACAATCTGGAGTGAATCCAAGGCTATAAATAAGGGTGCAGAGATCACCATAATCATAATCAGATACTAGAGATAATTTTTTGAGTGAATTATTGTCAAGAGTTTAGACTTTCTAGAGCTGTGACTAGGAATATCATTTGCCTTTTTTCTATTCTCTTAAGTTGGAAATTTTATGTAACTATGCATGTTTTTGTGCCTCTTATGTGACTAGAGAATTAATAAGAAGATTGAATCTTATGCCTTGGTTGATACTTTCTGTGTCATTGCAAAAGTAGTCTAGGCTATGTTGTCAAGAGTTTTAGGCTTTCTAGAGCTATGATTAGTAATATCAGTTGCCTTTGTTCCATTTTATTGAGTTGGAAGGTTTATGTAACTGTGTGTGTTTTTGTGCCTCTTATGTGATTGGAGAATTCAAATAAGAAGATTGAACCCTGTGCCTTTGTTGATATTTTTGTATCACTACAAAAGCAGTCCATGCTGTGAGCCTCTATTTTTATTGTTTCCATCTTTTACATTGATCATGCACTTGTTTGCTCTTAAATGTAATTGAATCTTACATATAGTCTCACTGTGTTTAAGATTAAGGTCGAATTACATTTAGGTGCATTGCCATAGTTAAATTTTATTTCTTGCATTTGTGTTTTTGTTAAAATTCCTATACCTTTTCCTAGTATACACTTGATATAAAGAAGAGACCATCTTCTTAAAAATTTTGAGGTTGTTTCAAGTCGCAAGTCCCACATCTTGAAACTTCCCATTGTTGGTGTTAGAAACAAGTGCAATTTCAAACATCAATAGTTTTTGGCACACCCATTGGGACAAATCTTAAAGTTTCTTTCAAGATCATATGAACCAAAGAGCTATGAGGATTCAGAGCTATGGACCAGTAACTAGATCACAATCTACTATAAATCTAGGTATTCTTTTGCCACCTTTGGTAACTAGTCCAAGATGAAGAGTCAACCAGTTTATACCAATACCAAGAGAAAATATGGGAGCCCCTATACCCCTAATAAATTATGCAAGTTGGAACATTGGTAGTCCATTGATTCTCCCAGTACCACCAACCACTTGGGACCCTATCCCAGTGAATGCCCTAAAAGCTCTACCCAAATTCAGTAGGCAAGACTTTAAAACACCTAAAGAACATCTATAAGATGTATCAGATGTCTATGATAGACATTTTGTCACACAACAAAATATGGCCCTAAGACTATTAGTAGCTTCTTTTAAAGGGAAATCTTTAGAATGGTACCAGTCCTTGACCCCAAATACCATCTCTACATGGGATCAGCTCGAATATCTTTTTTTTGAAAGATTTGAAGAGAAGGGTGATAAGTCTTCTTTGCTACAACAATTGATTACCATCCAAAGGGCACCACAAGAAGTGATGACTGACTTCAATTCTAGATTTAAAAAAAGTTGGGAAAGAATCCCTACTATAGCTAGACCATTCCAAGGTATGACCATAGTGCTTTATCTTAAGGCTTTGAATTTAGATATATCTGTTATGATTCAGTCACTTGGAGGACACACTTTGCTAAAGGCTTATGACTATGTGGTCAGAGCTGAGAATAATTTAATAGATGCTGGAAAGTTACCCCCAAGACCTCTCATGCCCATGTTCCCAAAAATTTCCTTACCATTACCTCATGAAGCCCCTAAATCTATAACCTCACCTATGTTTATGTACACATATCCTCAGCCACTTGCTAAAGAAAGTGTCCCCACTCAGTCATCTAAGCTAGATGATATCAAGAATATCTCGAGGACATTTTCTAATGAGCTGATTAATATAAAAAGATAGCATAATACTTATACTAAATCTCAATACCAAGGCTATCAAGGAAATAGATTTTCATCTCAGCCAAACCAATACCAGGGTCTTCCAAGGTAAAATAACCCTTAGCCAACAAACCAATTAGTTGTAGTCCCTACACCCTCATAGACTTTTCCTCCCTATTCAAATAGAGATATTATTCTAGGGCAAAATAATTATGTGAGTACTAGTGACAATCAAGTCTACCAATCTTTTGGTATGCAAAATTTAGTCTTAATGGCTCAGATGCAAGGGATATCTTTACAAAAAGAAGAAGAAATAGCCCCAGACTAATGCTTTGTTCTCATGGGTTGAAGATGAAGAATCAATATTCTTGAATGAAGCTTCTATTTCCAAGAAACCAGTAGTGCAATCATACTACTATACTAGATCAAAGAGAAGAATGCTAGAACAGCCTGAAGTTGTAAAAAATGAAGCTATGGAGAATATTCCATTTCAAGGTCATCAAAACATGGAAGTTAGACAATAAGTGCTTTAGCCAGTGTAGAATCAAGAAGTTCCTAGACAAATTCAAGAAAAGGCAGGGCATCCTTATTTTCCAACAATTCAAACTTTGGGACCAATGAATGTGGTGGATCAATTGAAGATGACTCCAACACAAGTATCAATTTGGAACATATTAGCTATTTCTAAACAAATGACAGTGTTACAAGAAGCTCTATAAAGCCAATTAATGACCAAATGTACTGAAGGACTTACTGATAAAAGAAAGCTCAAAGACACAATTCATCTATAGACAACAGCCTTAGTGAACATTACACCAGAGGTAAGCAAATCCAAACCGGATCCCTTCTATTTAACTATGATAATTGGAAAGAAACTATTGCATAATGTAATGATAGATTCAAAGGCTAGTACTATAGTAATGCCAAAGCAAATAGCATATGCTTTAGAGATAAAATATGAGCAACTCACTAAAGGAGTTATGCAGCTAGATGGAAAACCAGTGCAAATAATAGGGAGAATTAAACAATTCCCATTACAATTATATACTTATCCAAATATAATTGTAAATCAAGATATAGTAGTGATAGATATACCTCTTGTATTTGGCCTATGTTTATCAAGAGACTTTATAGCCAAGATAGGAGGAGATATGTCTCTAACTGGTCTCACTTAATTCTAAGAACTAAATATGGTTCAAAGATGAAAATTCTATCTAAACCACTATCAAAAGATCACATCATCAGTGAACCAATATCAAGATTAGAGATAGATCATGCTATGATAAATAAGGAAGAAAGGTTTTTTGTTTAAAAGTTTGAAGCATTCTTAACTAAGCATGATCAAGAAAAAGAAAATAACCAGCTATTAGCTATGATGCAAAGTGACCCATATGGAAATTATGACTCTACTGGTCTCGGCACTTATGTTAATTTTGATGAAGATCATGAAATCCCAAATGTTTTGAGGGAAGAGACACCAACTACTAAAGAATTTGAAAAAGATTCAAAAATATGGACTTTAAATTTTGATGGGGCTAGAAGTAAAAATGGTGTTAGAGTAGGAATTTGTCTTACTTCTGCAAATAGTGAAAAAAATTTAAGGGCTATCCATTTTAAATTTGATTTTACTAATAATGATGATGAATATGAATCTTTAGTACATGGGCTCCTATTGGCCAAGAAAAAGGGAATAAAGAATCTAATAGTAAAAGGAGATTCAAAATTAGCAGTAAAGCAAATTAGAGAAAAGGCAATAACAAAGAATGTCAGGATGAAATCTTATAAGCATAAAATTTGGGACTTAATAGAAGATTTTAAAGCTTTTAATATTGAAGTAGTTCCTAGGATTTAAAATTTTGAAGCTGATAGGATGGCATAGATTGGTTCACAATTTGATCCAACAACAGGCCTATTAGTTGACAATGAGTCAGTAAAGGTTATAATAAGGCCAACTATCCTAGATAATGATGAGAATTGGCAAGTATTTGAGAATGATTTTCAAGTACTCTCATTCTTGCAACAATCAGGGGAATTTTTTGATCAATTACAACCAAAGATTGAAGAAGCATATGGGGATCAAATTATACAATTAAAGAATAATAAGCTTCTGAAAGGTTTAATTACTTTAGAGAGCCTTTTTGATCTAGAAAATGTAAGCCTGGAGAAGAAAATGTTCCAAGGAAACAAAGTAGATTATTCTAAAATAGAGGTAAGTGAAGGGAAAAAAATTTAAAGTTGGAAATTCTACAACTCAAGTATGAAAGGAAATGCTAATTGAATTATGCAAAAAATATGATAGAGTCATAGCCTAGAGATATAAAGACCTTCATGGATATAATAGAGACATTATTCAGCACATAATAGAACTGACTAAAGGATCTAAGCCTATCAAATAGAAATAGAGGCTAGTGAATCCAAGGATTGAGCCTCTAATGGTGGATGAGTTGCAAAAACTTTTAGATTCTAACATAAATTTTTTGATCAAACACTCAACTTGGGTATCAAATCTAGTACCATTTAGAAAAAATAATGGTGATATAAGACTTTTTGTAGACTTTAGAGATCTAAACAAATCATCTTTAAAGGATCACTATCCCTTGCCCTCCATGGAACAGATTTTATAGAATGTATCTGAGAGGTTTTCTTTGCTAGATGGTTTCTATGGATACAATCAGATCTGGCTGGCTAATGAAGACCAATACAAGATTGATTTTACTACCAAATGGGGAACATTTTCATATGCTAAAATGCCATTTGGCCTATCAAATGCTGGAGCCACTTTTCAAAGAGCTATGGATGTAGCATTTGGGGAACTTATAAATAAAATCATCTTGATTTATCTTGATGATCTTACTATTTTTTCAAAGAATGGTGTTGATCATTTTGATCATTTAGAAGCCGTGCTTACAAAATGTCAAGAATTTAGAATATCTTTGAATCCTAAGAAATGTATTTTTACTATCCCTCAAGGCAAATTATTGGGACATATAGTATCTAAAGGAGTCTCCATAGACCCAGAAAGAGTGGTAGTTATAATGAACTTACCTCTTCCAGTAAATAAGAAAGCAATTCAATCTTTCTTGGGAAAGATTAATTTCATCAGACGGTTCATATCTGACTTTGCAAGCTTAGTAAGACCAGTGACACTCTTGTTGAAAATAGACTTAATTTTCAAGTGGACTATGGAAGGAAGGCAAGCCTTTGAAGAGGTCAAGAAAGCTATCTCAATAGCTCCAGTACTTAGAAACCCAGACTTTTCCAAGCCTTTTGTAATGTATGTATATGGAGGAGAGCTCAGTATTACTGATGTCCTAACACAGAAGGATGATAAATAGGAGGGAGAGCATCCAATAGCCTTTTTCTCAAGGACTCTTAGGGAATATGAAATTAGATATAACTTTATGGAAAAACAAGCATATGCAATGGTAAAATCTCTCAAAAATTTTAGGCATATAGTATCAAGAATTAAAATTATGATACTTGTAACACATTCAAGTGTCAGAGAATACATCATGGAGGGTGAAATTACTAAAAAAAGAGCAAACTAGATAACTAAGATCCTTGTAGATGTATAAGTAAAACCCACTAAATTAGTCAGAGGTAAGGGTTTGTGCCAATATGTGACTCAAGAGATTGAAAGGATGACACTTGAAGAGATAAATTTAGGAACAGAAGAAGAAATTGTATTGAGAATACAAGAAGTTGATCAGGAATCCTGGGTTACAAGCAGGATTCATCTTATGAAAAATGGGATGTACCTAAGAGAACTCCCTCAAAATAAGAGAAGATACTATAGGATTCAAGTTCATTTTGTTTTAATTAAATAGGTTCTTTTTAGAAGAAATTTTGATGGCAAATTATTAAGATGTGTAGAAAAGGATGAGGCTAAGAAAATACTACATGAAATGCATCATGGAGTATCAGGTTGACATTTTTTTGCAAAGGCCATAGCTATAAAGATAAGTGAAGTAGGTTATTTCTAGCCTACTTGATTTATAGATTGTTATCAGCTGGTTAAAAAATGTTAATCTTGTCAATATTATGTTGGGATGCGAATGAATGGCCTCTTAGTCCTATAATTATGGATGAACCTTTTTCTCAATGGGATCTTAAATTCACTAGAATGATAAATCTAGTATCTAGTATGGGTCACAAATGGATCTTAATAGCCATAGATTATTTCACTAGATGGACTAAAGTAGTGCCACTCAAGGAAGCAACAAAAAATGTGATCCTAAATTTTATAGGGAGTATCACTACTCATTTTGGGGCTCCTCACACCATAATTTTAGATAATACTAGAACATTTTTATGGTTCAAAGTATATGAATTTGCATTAAAGCAAGGAATATATCCAAAAAATTCTTCTAATTATTACCCTTAGGGTAATGGTTTGGCAAAATCAACTAATAAGAACCTCATTAGACTCATCAAAACAATAGGGGCTAATCATCACAAGGAGTGGCATAAAGTGCTTAATTTAGCACTGTGATCTGATAGAATTACACCTAAATAGGTGATCAAAATGTCCCCATATGAATTGGTACATGGGAAACCTATTGTAATTCCCCTAAGCTTGGAGATTCCTGTTCTCTAACTAATCAAACAGATTGAAATTGAAGAAAAGGGCCCCATGCAGGTCAGACTCACAGAACTTCTAGAAGTTAAAAAAATAGGGATGTAGCACATGATTAATTGATAAAGCATTATAAAATAATCAAAGACTATTTTGATAAAAGGACTTCGAATCCCCATTTCAAAACCAGCTCAATTGTTTTGAAATGGGATGCAAGAGCCGCCAAACTAGGTCAACACACTAAGTTTGAAGCATTATGGACTGGCCCTTATAAAATTTGGGTGTGTAAACAGTAAAATTGATTTGAGCTAGAAATGGTGGAAGGTGAACCTGAAGAGATTCCTATAAATGGAATCTATTTGAAACATTTTAGTTAAAACTATGTTTTTTTGTGATTTCAGATCATGCAGGAGTTGTAGATTCTTTTTGAGCAGGCTCAAAAGTCCTTGGGGTCACCAATAACTATAGAGTAAAAAATTACTATATGTTTCATTCTATTTTTTAGTTGCGTGCTATAAAATTTTATTCCCACATACTTTGGTCTGAAACAACAAAGTTTTAAAACAGAGAACAGGCTCTATTCTCCTTTTGATTCATTTTTGTCTAAGTGTCGAAATCAAGTGGAAGCTGCCAAGTGTCATCATCTGAGGCACTTTTCATAATTTTAGTAAGGATGTGGAGATTTCCATCTACCTCATAGCAACTCAGTGAAACGTGACAAGTGTTAACATCTGCATTTCATATCAGCATCCATGTTTCAAATCTCTTTTCAGTGGAAGGTTTTGACAAGCTAAGTATCAAGATCAGGTGGAAAGCACCAAGTGGAAATCACTGAAGGTCTCAATTTGCTTTTCCAAAAAGTGGAAGAAGACACCATGTATCCTAGCTAAATATAGTGGAAGCCACCATGTGTTAAGATCCGAATTATCTTCATTTTGCTTCACCAATATAGCAAAGACTGTGGTGGGTCTCAAGTTTTGTTTCTGAAGCAAGCAGAAGTTGCCAGGTGTCACTATCCATGTAAATATAAAATAAGACCTGATTTTTTCTATGATATGAATAGATTAAAGTGGAGACCAGCATGTGTCACCTTCTGTAGGTTTCTCAAAAGGTAGCTAAAAGTAGCAGAGACCACCACATATTCCTAGTTAAGTAAAGTGGAGATCATCACATGTCCTTTGATGAAGCAATGGAGATTTCCACCTATTCTTATGCCCCTTTTAAAGTTAATCAGGTAAGAAATGCTGTGGGTCTTATTTTTGTTAAGTTGTTAAGGTTTCAAAGAAGTGGATTGTGATAGGTGTTAAAGGTAGAATGCTCGTGAGCAATGACATAGTAAGAGTATAGGTAAAGCAAAAAGTGTTGCATGTCTTCAGTAGGTGCTATGAAACATGCCAAGTGTTGTTTTTTAGTGTCTCCTAAGTAATAATAAGGTTTTCAAGGAATTGGCTAAGTGTTATCTTTCATTTAAGAAAAGGGAGCATCATGTGATATGTTTCAGCAAATGAACTGCCATAAGATAAAGCATTTCAGAATCTAAGAAATATCTTCTGTTAGACACTTCCAATTTGATTAGATTTTAGTTGGGCCATTAGATTGGGAACAAGAAGACAATTTGGACTAAATCCAAGGCTATAAATATGGGTGCAGAGATCACCAGATTCATAACCAGATACCAAAGAGAATTTTCTGAGAGAATTATTGTCAATAGTTTAGACTTTCTAGAGCTATGGCTAGGAATATCATTTGCCTTTGTTCTATTTTCTTAAGTTGGAAAGTTTATGTAACTATGCATGTTTTTGTGCCTCTTATGTGACTAGAGAATTAATGAGAAGATTGAATCATTTGCCTTTGTTGATACTTTTTGTGTCATTACAAAAGTAGTCTAGGCTATGTTGTCAAGAGTTTTAGACTTTCTAGAGCTATGATTAGTAATATCATTTTCCTTTGTTCCATTTTCTTGAGTTGGAAGGTTTATGTAACTATGCATGTTTCTTTGCCTCTTATGTGACTGGAGAATTCAAATAAGAAGATTGAACCCTATTCCTTTGTTGATATTTTCTATATCACTACAAAAGTAGTCTATGATGTGAGCCTTTGTTTCTATTATTTCAATCTTTTACATTTATCATGCACTTGTTTGCTCTTAAATGTTATTGAATCTTACATATAGTCTCAATGTGCTCAAGATTAAGGTTGAATTACATTCAGGTGCATCACCATAGTTAGATTTTCTTTCTTGCATTTATGTTTCTATTAAAATTCCTATCCCTTTTCCCAGTATACACTTGATACAAAGAAGAGACTAGCTTCTTAAAATTTTGGAGGTTGTTTCAAGTTGCAAGTCCCACATCTTGAAACTTCCCATTGTTGGTGTTATAAACAAGTACAATTATAAACATCAACACTTACCAAACTATTTCCATGGATCCTAAAGGATTATGATTTACAATGATTATATATTCTACCAAATTAGTTGATAAATGCATTCAATCCTTTAGCTGACATGTTCTTATCTTATTTTAGCATTAACATTGATGATAAGGTTTCTTATGCACAAGTTTCACAATAGAAATAAAGGTCAAATGAGCATCTCACAAATTATGTTCTTTGATATAAGACTATTTTGGCTAAGATGAATAGCCCCATGGCCAATCAATAGTTACAAGATCTCTTAAAACAAAGTCTTTTACGAGCTTTTAAAGAATCAATTATTTTCAAAATATTCTCTCCCTTCACTGAATTGTGTCACACACTAAAGGAAAGAGAGGTCAAACTAGTTTCAATGGGCATAAGTATCTCAAAAATAACAAACAATAGTAACAAAAAAGTCCCATAAAAATTCAAAGTTGATGATAACAAGATTCAAAATCAATCAATAGTTAATGTGGCTTCCAATCCCTCAATGAGTGGTTTTGTCTACACCTCTTCACTAAACCTTTAACAATCTACCTATTTTTCTAGCTAGATTTTAATAGTAGCTATTAGAATGTAACATCATATCTCTCCCTCTTATTTGATAAGTTAACCCAACAAATCCTCTTCCATAGGGATATGATCAACATGTATTTTGATATTTTCATAGGGTACCAAGCCATATAACAAATAGATGCATCAGTTTGAGATAGAAGATACAAGATTTGATAGATGGCAATCATATTGATCTTATCACTTCAGTTGATCCTCAAGCAAAGAAAACATAGGATAAAGCTTTGAAAATATTATCAAATCCCTTTTTGAAAAAATTTAAATAAGAGGTATGGAACACATAAGGGGTTCACGGTGCATATCATGCACATCCACCACCAGATACATATATGTCACCTTTAGTTAAGACATATCCTTTGAGAAATATGATTGGTGTATATAATTTTAGAGTTACAACTTGATCTTCCATCTCCTTCTTATATTAGGAGATAATTGAGTATGATTTATATTATCATGAATTTTTTATCAAAGCCTATATTCATAATCATCATATTCATAGTGTTCTCATAGACAATGGATCCAGCATGAACATGTGCACTATGACATTATTTCAACATTTGGGATATTTAGATTACTATGTATTACCATAATGGAAATATTTATTAGTGTATTTAGTGGGCATATATAGATTTAATTGGTTGAGATTGTACTTCCTCTACAAGTTGGTCCAATACATGTGGCCATACCATTCACTATTGTTCCCAGTGTAGAAGTTTTCAATATGTTACTTGGTCAACCATGGATTGAGAAACTTTGAGTGGTATTTTACATAGTTAAAATATGCATGAAATTAATTCATGCTAATTAGGTTATTATTGTTGGTCTAGTTTAATATGAGTTACCAATCCCCACTTTAGAGCCATCTACTATTTTTTAGTCACCAGTTTCAGTTTAGCCACTAGTTTTAGTTTATCCACTAGTTTTAGTTCTTCCTCTAGTTTAGATTGAGACACAGTTGAAGCCTCCATCACCTGCATATAGAGTTCATACACCTCCATATATTTAGGATTCTAGACATCCTCTAGCTATAATGTTCACACCCAAGGTAGTATCATTGAGATCTCATGCATCAACTCATAAATCACATGCTTAAATAAATTATACTATTACCATATGAGTCCTTAAGATCCCTACAATATCATCCACTTCTCATAGTTATAGGGGGATGCCACACTTAAGTTATACTTCAAATATTTTATAGAATTTATAGATTATATAGCTTTTAGATCCACCATCTCAACATTTCCATCTTGCTTCATGATCATGCATGATTCATCTCCTTCATATAGGACACCATGATAGGGAGTCTCCCATGATACTTAATGGTTAATATCAATTTTTCTCAACCTTACTTGTACATAGGTTCTCTTTGAAATTGTTTTACATAATCTTCATATGATTGATTGTACATTGTTCATAACATTTGAAAATACAAAAATAATATAACATTTTGAAACACAAAAACATTCAAATATATCAAAGCACCAAAAATGTTTTGATTGTATACATTATCTATAATTTATATTTCTACTACTGTAATAGTCTCACATTTAATGTTCTATGCTATTTTTTGTCGATCTATCTACAATACCATGCTTTACTCGATCTCCTTTGAGTGTTTGTAGTGACATATAGTTATTTGATTACTTCACTCTACCCACTAAGGGGGCATCCTATTTCTACATTTTAAAAACAAATTGATATATATATATATATATATATATATATATATATATATATATATATATATATATATATATATATATATATATATATATCTGTGTGTGTGTGTGTGTGTGTGTGTGTGTACACCCATTGGGGGAATCTTATACATGATTAAACCATCCAAGTTATGGTATTCCTACACCACACACTCTAGTTATCATGTTGATATACATTACTTAATAACTTACATAGATTAATCTATTGACATTCACTAGTATGTAACACTTGTGTGTTTCTTGGAATTTACCTAATCTTGTACTCCATGTATTACATACTTTTATTTCTTACTTTTATTTGTTAGATGTGATTGTACATCCAAATTTTACATGCTTTCCTTTTTTGTCTTGCATAGCTATATTGATTGCATTCCTTAGTCCTTGTTTTGTCTCATGTATGTGCCTTAGGACATTTTTTAATGTCCTTTGTTTCTATTCATGTGTGTGCATCAGGACATTTTCTAATTTCTTTTGCTTGTAATGTTATATTTTATTGTGGCTTCCATGCCAACCTTGCTTGTTTCAATTATATGTATATGTGCCATTTAAACATGCCTTGTATGTTTGTTTTCCATTTTGAGTGACATGTGCCCTTATCTCTTATTTTATTGGCCCCTTAACCACTCATATATGATTTTTGCCTTGTGTGTTTTTTGCTTGTTTTCATCTCATTATTTGTAATGACATGATCCAGATCATACATTATATTACTATCTTAGATTCCATGATGTAAATCATGTTCCATCCCTCCATAACAACTAGAAACTAACAAAACATCCAATTCCAATTTAGTATATTGAAAATGATATTAAACTGTTACATATATCTAGGCATACACTTGTTGATATAACAATCTCTCATTACAAACCATGTTATATCTTGAGATATCTTATCAATTATCATTGTTATATCATGTATCTTTGTAGTATAACACACTTGCAAGGATATTTCTTCTTAGGGTATTAATTGTAAGGTCCTTATTCTTACCCTCATAGGAGGGGGAAATAAATAGGGGGTTTATCATAGAGATCAAATTTCCTAATAGTAAAAAAGCAACATTTAGAACACCCAAAATAGCAACCAAATGTCAAACTAGTCAAAATCGACTAGGTAGAGAATGAAAATGTTAGAATAATTACCTGTTTTGGCCTAAGACAACAACACCAAGATTTGAATATAATGTTGGTGCCACTATTGTCCTTTTTTAACACTCCTATTCAAATAACAAGAAAACATACTTTCTAGAAGTAGGCAAAAAAGTAGGTCTTATGATAGTTTACATAGGTAGGCTAGTTCAAAATCAATAGTTTAATGTACACTTTTGCTCAAAGAATCTAGATATATGGGGCATCATGCATGGCATGATGGCTCTCACTTCCACTTTCTAATATGGTAGTTGGTATAACTTCTAGATCAGAATCCATGTTTTAAACACTAGTGATTGGGATAAATGTACATTCTCAATAGTTGCATGCCTTATTCTATCTGTAGGTGGTTGACATCATTTTGGAGTGTATTTTATACAATCCTAACCACCACATTTTAGAATGACTTTAATATAAACCTAGTGCACCACTTTTGGAGTGGTTTTCATACAAGCCTAGTCTCCATATTTTAGAGTGGCCTAGTTTCTAACATACATTTAGATATCCATGTAAAAATTATTGGATTACAAAGCATTTATGGGATTCAAGATCCATATCATTCAACACACATTTCATACTGGTATTAGTTTATATTTTCACTTCATGGGGAAATGATAAAGCCTAAGGACTAGCTAGCCTTTATATTCTTGAGCAACCTATTAAAAGGGATTAGACACATAGCCCAAACATCAATTAGCACACACATGATCACATATATTCACTCAATCGATGATGATGGAGACAAAGGGACAACCTTTGCATTCTTGAACCACTCCTGAGGAATTAAGCACTTAGATCTATTCATGATATCACTCTTGGTACAACATACCTAGCATATCCAACATCACTTATCATCACAATAGGTTTTGGATTGGTTCATATACTTGGTGAGGTGTATTTGTTCCTTTCTCTTCCTCTCTCTTTCTTACCCAACTTTATACATTATTATTTTGGATATAGCATATCTAATAAGAATTGATCTACTCTTTATTTTCTCTTACATATTCACACTTCACAGTGTGCTATCTATATGCACACAAAGAATCACACAACTTCATGAGATTTATGCTCATAGGTGAGTTTAGCTACACTTTCTATTTTTCCTTTATCCTAGTGTTTCACTTTGCTACATCACTAGGATAAAAGAGGGAAAATCTCATCATATAAAATGAAAAAATTGATAAATTTAGTGTGGTTTGTGACACCCACCCCATAGGTCCCTCTTTATTGCTCTCATGACACTCAGAGGCTTCTTTTCACTTATTCCTAGTCATCTATATCCTTCTATACTTAATCCTAACTCATCGAAACTACTCTTTACATGACTAATCCATCTCGCTAGTCCTCATTAGCTTAGGATAGTAACACCACACTTGGAGTACAACAATGGTGTCACTCATATCCACCTTCAACACTCTTATCCAAATGCATTTTCAGCCCTAATGGTTAGTTTCTTCTAATTCCCCATCATTATCCTTGTTAGGCTAATGCAAGCACATTTAACCCATGACCAAAATATTCCTATAAAATCCCATTCAAAGATAATTTAGAAAGGGTTGGGAATTATCACTAAGCAAGCAAGAATATAAGAAAGATTAGTCAAGAAGATCTTCCCTATTCTTTGCATATAATAACTAATACACTTAAAAGCTTAATCAAAACCTTACATCAATCCCTAGCCACCACAAACACATCTAGTTTAGTATTTTGTATATTCATACACTTTATTACACAAAGCACATCAAGTGGGATAACCACATATGGCTTGATTCCTCTTTGAAGTACTGGTATGTAGGTAGTGTGCCCACACAAATGGTGTGGATACATGTTCAATGAATCATACAAATACTAACCCCTAATTGTTTCTCAAAATTAGTCAAAGTATAATGAATTATAAGGTTTGAAGATAAAATTTACTATACATGGATCTCTACATATTTCCATATACTAAAAATTCATAGATAGGGTCACACAGGCATAATGAACAAAACCCAATAAGTTGAGATCTCTTGGACAATAGTGAAAAAGGTGAGCTATAGTATCGGTGCCACTCTTGTCCATTTTGATTTCTCCTATATAATCATAAAATGAAGGTTAGATCTTTGTTTATGATAGTTTCCCATTTTATCATAGTGAATCTCAAACCCTATCTTAGTCGTATCAATAAATTTTAGCTAAGTCTTATTTTCTCCCTCTTATTACCTTTTTTAGAAAGGACAAAACTACAATCTAATTTAAACTAGTCAGTAATTTAAGTACTTCATATTTATTTACTAATTTTACTACTTAGACATTTTAACTAAATTAGGAATAATACACAAATATTCCCAAATAGGTTAAATAAAGGATATTACTAGTTTTTTGGCATATTATAGAAAATAATAAACATTTTGAGGTCAAAATGGAGACAAAATTGACACATGGGAGCTTTTAGAGGCCAAACTACACTATAGAGTTACATGAAGAGATACTTCTAAAGCATAATACTTTTGAATTAAGTTAATTACATGAATATTAATGTGTTTTAGAGATATTTTGGATAATTTAATGGCCCTTTTATGTGTATTTTTCAATTTTAAATCCAAAATCTTCCTTTTACACATTGTTTACATAGCTTCACAAAGGAGATTTATCACTGAATATCATAAAAGCATATTATATCCTCCTAAAAGGTTTCAAATACACTTTTATGTATTTTTATCACAATTTTCAAATCTTATAGATATCTACATACCTTGAATATACCAAATATTCCCTAAGGAAACTCATCACATGACAAAACTTAGAGAGACCATGATAAGACTTTGAAACTTCTTTCATATGATAATCAAAGACATCAAGCACATCATCTGAGGACCAATGAAAACTAGGACATGAAAAAAATTTAATTTATGGGTTTGAATTTGGCCTTTATAGGATAAATTACCAACATTTTTGGTGACTCACAATGGTTGACCATCTTGTTGATCAAGAGAACTCACTGAATTTCCATATGACAATGGCAATATAAGACATGATAACATAATTTAGAGGACTAACATGACTATAAAATAAATAAAAATTCTTTGATACCCCTCTTATGATTATAAAAACAATAATACATGAAAAAAACACAAGAAATAAACCTAAAGTAAGAAATAAGCACAACTAACCTACGGAAACAAGAAAAAAAGACAAACAAAACAACAAGGAAGTAGACTACTAATTGTAATAATCACTTAAATAAGATAATCAAACCTAAAAAGTTAGCCTAAGATCAAAAAGTTTCCTCTAGGGTCAAATTTAAAATTTGATTGACCACCACGAAACCTTGAATTATGATTTTCACATCTTGATAACTCCTTACATCTAGGAGTATTAACATGTTCATGGCCTTTTAAGGAAGAAAATGGGCCTTCTAGTTCTAACTTTAGGTGAATGAACTATATATGTGAGTCTAAACATAGTTATAATCCTTTCATATCCATGTTTTTTGCATTAATAATATCAATTCTTTCTCAGTCATGAGTTGTTGATTAAGGTCATTTTGGATAACTTGTAGTGTCTCTTGTGTTATCACTATAACATCTGATTTCATGACTTATTGAGTCTGTTTGAGTTCATATTCAACTTCAAAAAATGGAGATACATCTAAAGATGGAGTGAGGATCTAATAACCTTACTTGAAAATATCAACCACGTGATATTCTAACAAGACAACATATTGGAAATGTGTGTTTGAAGAGATAACTCATTCTTACTTGATGCAACTACTTCTCTCAACCTAAAATGAATCACCTTCAAGTAAAGAGTAACTTGAATTGATTATATTAAACAAGTCCATCTATTGGTTCTTAATAATACCAAGTGTGATTAGACTTTCTTCAAGATGAATAGTAGAAGGTATAGGGGTAAGTATATCACTTTATTGGTAATGATCATGAGGTTGAAAATCATCCATTGCTATCTCAAATTGGTCAATTGAGATTATTTCATATTCAACATCAACTTGATGACTTGGCATGATCTCAAAGTTAACTTATTTCTCATCTTCATTGGTTGGCTTGTACGTGTCCTCTTCCACTCCTACAAGTTCTTGTGAGCTATCATGATGAATGTAAGCTACTAGAAGACTAATGAGTTAATGTGAACCATATTATTATTACTCAATTAGAGTGTCTTCCTCTTGTATCTCATTTTTTACTTGTATTTCATTTCGAATGCTAATCACCTCTTGTAACTCATCCTTTTTTGCATTATGAAAGATTGAGACATGCCTATCCTTGGTAAGGGGTGTCCTAATTATTATGTCCTCCTCATGTTCACTCAACTCATTCTCATCTTTTTACCAATTCAGGTGAAAATTATTCATTTATCTCATAAAGGAGAGGCTCTTTGTCAATAATTTGCATCGAGGATCCCTAAAAATACTCAAAAAGATGAGACAAATCCAATTGAATTTCTATAGATGACTCATTTTACCCATGGGGCTACTCATCATTGATAACCTTCACTTCTTCTCTCTAGTGCATTTTTCCTTGATTAGACTTCTATTAAGGGAAGGCCTTGGTCTCTTGAGGGAGGGGTGGGTGTTGAATGTTTTTAGGTTTGTCCTTTACTTCAACTTTTATCTTATGCTTGACTAGTATAAATTTTTCCAAGTTGGAAAATTGGGTTTATAATCCTTTTGTATGGAAGGTATTGCAACATAGGGCATGATTGTAAAAACTTCCTACTGATATGGAATTACAATAGATGGATAGTGGCATGGGTTAGTAAGAGGTAGTGAATTTAATTATTATTTACTTACTTTTTCTTACCTTAAGTATAAAATTTCATAAAAAATTATTCGGTTCATCCTCTTCATCTCCTCCAACTCATCATAAAAATTATGTGTGTCTTGGAAGGGTGGTTGATCTTGGAGCTAATATGGATCATACGGAGGCTTAAAATGTTCATGAGGGTTATAATAGGATTTTTGTGAGCCACCATAATATTTATAAGGTTTTATATATGGTTGGTAAGTATAATCATAGGATTGATATGGGTAAATGTATGGATAATAGGGATCATAGTGAGGTGGATATGGATTATAATGGACTAGGGATGGATTATATAGAAGTTGATAAATAGATGAATGACAAAATTATGCTCCATATACTACCATAGCCCATGAGAAGACACATGAAAAATAATAAATTTATGAACATTAACTTCCCTTATACTTAAGAGATGATGGCCATATGAGTTCTTGAAATATTTGTGAAGACAAAGATGTTGCAAATAAGTCCTCCAATAGCTAAATTTGTGTCCTAATGGGTTTGATAAAATTGTTATCAACCCAATTTTCACCCTATTAAGTTATATTTATCACATCTCCTTCAAACCTAGAATAACATTAGACTGGTCTACAGGTTTTGGGATACCTACAATTATACCAAGCCTCTATATTATGAGGCTAGATCCTCTGATATAATTTTTTTTCTCAGTTTACTAAAACTTACTTTGATTTGTGGGTAAAAATAGTTATAATGATAACTAAAAGGGAAATACTATTCTAGTAATGGTTATGCACCTATATTATTGGTCATTTATTCACTTAATTTAAACTCCAACTAACACTAATGAACCATAAGTAGACTAAAGCATTATCTTCAAATATCCTAAGAAAAAATGTTTCATATGAAGCTATTGATGGATGATTGTGACTTATAGATTAAGGATGAGATGATTCTATTCAAAAACTTTTAAATAGATAACACTTTAATCATGATCATAAAACTTTAACACTTCATACAACCTACATAAAATAACTAATTATCATATAAGTGTGACAAGGATATGTTAAGGAAGATTTATTCCACTTATACACATCTAAAAAATCATCAACACACTATAATATAATAATATAGTAGATATAATATTTTATTTACTAATTCAAGAGGTTAAAAATATTAATCTTGGTAAAGTTTCATCATGCACAACAGAGGGATCCTGAAATAAGACTTAAAATCTTGAATATATAGCCAAAATGAGAATAGGATAAGAGAACATGGCATAGAGGAGAGAAGAAGATGTAATGCCACAATTAACTTAAGTAGAAATTAGTTGTAACTAGTTGCAAATAGTCCTTTAATAATCCCCCCATGTTTGGTACCTTGCAAGATCTTGAATGAACTATTTGGTATTGAAAACTAGGTGATGGGTATAGTTGACTTGCTTAAAATCATCTTATAAAATTATATGCCATTATTTGTCAAATAAATAAAATTAAATGTTAGTCATGCATTGATTATCTCTTAAGGGTTAGTCAACTCATCATAAGGATCAGTTATGTGTTGATTGAGAACTCAAAGACCAATTGTTCATGTAATTTCCACTTGAAGACTAGTTAACTCCTTAATTATCCACTTAAGGATATATTGTTCATATTATTTCCACTTAATATTAGTTGTGTGGTATGGATACTCTACATCAAATCTCATATATACCTTTAAATGCCATTTTTCATTTTATTTATTTGACCAAATAGGTTTAATAGGCTAATTAGGTGTAATAACCTAACTTATTACATCTGATGTCTTTGAAAAAATGAATGAAACAATTATAATCTAAAAAAATAGTGAATTTGAGACATTAATCAATGCCTCATATCATTAAATAGATATTTTCAAGCAAGAAACATCTAGAATTTGGTCAAACTAGTTGATTAGGTCAAATTAGAATGAACTCCCAAGGGCAATTAAAAGCATGGTTTTGAGCATACGATGGATTTATAAGGTGACACAAGTTCCAAACATCATTATCCAATGATTGAGATCATTTTAAACTAATTTTTACCTCTATTTATGAACTTTTTCCTCTACAAATCCTATTTTATGATAGGTTTGTATAGTTACATATATCAAGGTACCATAAATATAACATTATATGAGTTTATATGATGATTCATGGGTGTTTGGATGTAATAAACTTCACTTTTCTTGAAACTGATCTATAAGAGGGTTTATGGAGGTTTCTAGATGTGAAACTTCATAACAATGGTTCATAAAGTATGGACCTCCAAACTATAACATTTTCAATGGATTTTTTTTCCATAGACCCCTTCATCTTTCTTGAGAGTCTTAGGTTCCCATGCAAAATGTGTGTAAAGCTACATACATAGACAAGTTTGATTGTAGGGTATTGAATATATTTTTCACCTACTTATAGTCATAGTGATTGTTCATAAAACTCAAATACTCAAATAATATCAATAATTAATGGATTTAAATTGAGCTAGGGTTCTAAATTCTTTATAAAATCATTTATTTTATGTCCTCATGTGGTGAAATATAAGAGCATTGAAATAGATGGTTCGAATGACTGTCTTGACTGCATAGTTCAAATTATATCCTTAAGACTTGAAATGATATTTATTTTGTTTATCTATAATTAAAACCACATTAAAATACCTATAAAAAATTCTCACATCCTATTAGAAATTCATATTTATTTACAGTGTGTTCATGTGTTGTAGGCCTTATATGCCTAAAATGGGATTTTAGGCCTATTTTGGCCTAATTTAAGGGTTTATATATAAGTAACTTGTATGATTATTTTGGGGATGGAAAAAAATATATTCTCCATCTTATACCTATTATAAACCTTTTATATCTATTCTAACTACTCAAAAAGTAAATCCAAGTCCATTCTCTAATGATTATCTATAAGAATAACTATTTATACTATGTGATTATGTATAATATAGGTATGTAAGTATTTTTTCCATTAATATAATATTTAATGGGGTTTTAAACTTATTACATATGCTCCTAGAGTGATAATAATTCTTTGGTCTCAGTCTCAGGGTCACCTCATGCTCTATATGCCTTTATTCCACTAGCGTAGGGTTTTAAGGAGTCATATCTAAAATAACCATTAATGATTAAATATTAAACCTCCTTACATAAAATGAGTCTCTAAATATCATACCACATTTATATACCTTTTAAAACTCTCATTAAATTACATACTTCTTATAACAAATCTCAAAACAACCAAAGGGTCTTAAGATCATGCACATATGCCTATTTTAGATCCTTATTCCTTGGCTAGCCCTTAAGGGAATTTTATCTTGAAAAAATCAGTGTGATTAATACCAAAATATGTATTAATATGATAATTATCTTTAAATTACTTTAAAATATTAATATTCATCTCGAACCCTTTATCATGCTCTCAAACTTCTTAAAATCTCATTTGGTCGTCAATGATTGTCTACTGACTAGGGTCTATATGGCATAGAATAGTGAGTGACTACAATGACTGTATGACATTTAATATTTAATTAATAGTTTTATATATTTAACATGATCATATATACCAAAATTTGGAACCTAAATCCACCTATAGATTCTCCAAAGTCATAAATTTCTCCAAGACTAGTTCTTGGGTATTGATTGTGTGTATATGATTGTGTAAATGCATGTTGGTTATGTATGTTTGAGGTTTTGGGTATATATTAAATATATGATATATATTAATCAAGATCAAAACACATAACAAAACTCTCACTCTTCATCATATTACACTTGTAGACCACATTGAATTGATATTGGTTTGATAAAAAGGAGGACCTACAAGCTAGGGCCTATAGGTCACTTTTTGACTATTTAAGCCACCTTGAAGTCACATATAACCCTTAACCTTGATTATTATGTCAAAAATGACGTTCCACTATCATTTTTTTAATATATGAAGCATATTTCAACCATAAGGTCACTTTTATCTCACCATCTCAATAAACATTTCACATCACCATGATGGTTGAAGGTGTGCATTTGGGCCACTATATAGATAGTAGGTTGATGAAGGATATGAGGTTAATTTGTTATTTATTAAACTTTGAGTTCTTAAGATTCACATTTAAACCTTTCTATCATTCATATTACCCAATACCAAGGCCTTGATGCTCACATTCAAAACTTAGTTGTTATGAGGCTTGTCAAACTCTAATATGTAAACTAAGACAGAGTATAGTCATCATGTATGGTGAGTGAGGTTTGGATATGATTCATGGTTTATATTGGAAATTTTAACTAAGTATTATTTTCCATAAAAATATTTTCTTACTCACTTATCTTGATCTCCAATAACTCCTTAAGACTACCGTGAAATATCATCATGCCTTTAGTTGTAGGTGAAGATGGGGAGTGGACTATAGGTGATCATTCATGACTAGTTATAGATCATGTTTTATTTTATAATAATATTTCCCTTTTATACCTTGATAAAAATCATTCTTATTATCCTTTTTCAAAACTAAAACATAGAACCTATTCGAGATAGTAACTAGAGTATGTCATAGTATGATTGTGGTGTATGGTGATGATCACTTTTTTTTATAGAATTGGTCATATTTATACCTTGAGAAGGTCAAAGATATATCTTATTAACTTATTTTTCATTCATTAAATTATATACATAATCTAAAAAACCTCAAATTAATTTCAAACTCTCTTTAAGTTCGTTATTCATTTCTTTGCCCACCTCTTCGCTTGTGACTCTGTATACTTGAAGATATGATTGTAGGTGATCTTTCTCCTATAATCCTAACTATATATCAACCCAATGATCTTGTTAATAAAATATTCAATGAATCCTAGTGCCAATAATAGGTTTTTAATGATTTATTAACTTCAATATATTCATATAGGTCTTAAGGTTTATTTTGTATTGCACTTGGTGATCTCTTTTAACATAACTATAGGTGGAAGTTATTGTTTCTTGTATAGTCTGAGACAAGCTTCGATTATAAAAGACCTTAAGGAAATATGGTCACCAATATGTTCATGATTTTATTCAAACTTAATGAGAGTGAAATAATTTCTTCTAGGTCCTCAATCCATAGACCTTGCTTGAAATTAACCTTAACAAATCTATAGATGTTTATTAACCTTGGATGTAGCTAGACGTTATTCCATGTTTTAAGACTGTATAAGATTGAATACATTATTTAATCATGAACATAATTATTTATATAATATTTGACTCCTAAAAATAGTGAAAAAATGAGGTGGAAATGGATGAAAATGTGGTGATGACAATGGATGATGGGAAACTATGAAATTGAGAATAGAGTAGAAAGATAATCTTGTACAATGTTGTAAAAGAAGTTACAAGACTATGAGATGGGGTGACATAAGAGGAAAATGATTAATAATGAATCTATAAACTATATATTAATGATGACCATTACAAAATCATAGGCATATACCTTAAAAATACATACCATTTTGAAGGTCTTTGATAATCAAACACTATGAAGAATGGAAAGCTAAGAGTCATAAAAAACATTAAGGAATGTTAACTTTCCTTAATATATGCTAAATTGAGAATCCAAAAAGATAATGAGAACAAATTGATGGATTATTTTCTATGTTATATTGAGGAATATTTCATAATATTGAAAGAGGAACACATGAACATGAAATACTGCAAACCATGTTATGATGAATCTTGATAATCATGGATCAACCTTTGAATTATACAATCTCTCTAAACTACTTAGACACTATATGTTTTTGATTAATTTATATTATTTATATCTATATGAACTCACACATGTGTAAATAAATTTAATACCATAATGAAAATGTGGATCATACTCCTAAAAATATCTAAAAACTCTCATTTTTTTGTCATGAGGCCCAGAGAGGAGAAATCCTAGAAAACTAGTTGATTGCTTGAATGAAGAACGCATAGTGAGTGTCTTAAATTTTTAAGTATGATTGATAAAAGAGAGAGATATAAAGTTATAAATAATTACCGAAGATGTAATTTCTATTAGAACCCTTCCTCTACCCAAGAATCTAGATCTTTATTTTCTCTCTCATGGCCATACCATCTAAAAACCTAAACGATTATATCGATGTGCAAAGGAGCTAGGTGGATAAAAGAACCAATTTTGAGAATGTATGAGGTATTTTATTTGAATATATTCTATAAAAATTTTAATATCTTCAACTTCAAGATCATGATCTTTTCTATATAGGAAAGGCCATATAAATCTATACTTGTGCATGGAAACTCATTAAAATGGCCCTTTTCTTGCATATCCTCTAAAAATCAAGATTTGAACAACCAAATTAGGGTATATGTGGAATAATATTTTTTTTTTGGAATATTATAACAAATTATAAACCTTTTTGTATCAAAATAGAGATAAAATTGAAACATGGGAGCTTTTCGAGGCCAAACTACACTTTAGAGTTGCATGAGGAGATACTTCAAAAGCATAATTTTTTTGAATTGAGTCAATTACATGAATATTAAGGTGTTTTATAGATATTTTTTATGATTTAATTCTACATTAGGTGTAATTTTTCCATTTTAAATCTAAAATCTTCCTTTTAGACAATGTTTACATAGCTTCATAAAGGAGATTTATCATTAAATATCATTAAATCATATTAAATCCTTCTAAAAGGTTTGAAATAAACTTTTAATTATTTCTATAACACTCATAAAAGACTATAGATATCCACATACCTTTAATATACTTAATGTACCATGAGGAAACTCATCACAAGTTGAAACTGAGAGAGACCATGACAAGAAATTGAAACTTACTCCTTTCATATGACAATCAAGGACATCTTATTGATCAAGCACATCATATGAAGACCAAGGAAAACTAGGAAATGAATAGTTTTTAATGTATTGGTTGTAATTTGGCCTTGATATACCAGATTTTGAACATTTTTGGCAACTCATAGGGATTGAGTACCCTGTTGGTCAAGATAACTCAATGAATTTTCATATGATAATATTAGTCTAAAACATGAAAACATGATTTTGAGGACTCAATTGACTTCCAAAAAAAAAATTACTTTTATATACCTCTTATGACTATAATAATAATAGTACATAAAATAAACAATGCAATAACAAACCTATACTAAGAAAAAACACACCTAACCTAATGAAACAAAAAAGAGGCAATCCAAATAACAAGGAAATAGACTAATACTTGTGCTAATCACTTATCAAAAAAAGACAAAAACCTAAAAAAACTAACTTGAGATCAAAAATTATCCTCCAGGGTCAAATTTGAAAATTGACTGACCACCATGGAACCTTGAAGTATGATTACCACATCTTGATATCTCCTTCTTGCAACTAGAAGGATTAGCATATTGATGGACTTTTAATGAAGTAGTTTGGCCTTCTAGTTCCAGTTTTATGTGACTAAATTATATAAGTTAGTCCAAGAACCAAACATACTCTTCCAATATCCATCTTTCTTGAATTAATGATATGGATTCTTTCTCAATCATTAGTTGTTGATTATGGTCATGTTGGACAACTTGAAGTGTCTCTTTGGTTATGGATACAACATCTAATTTCATGACTTATTGAGGCCGTTTTAGTTCATATTCAACTTTTTATAGTGGAGAGACATCTAAATATAGAGTGAGGATTCAATAACCTTTCTTAAAAAGCTCAAAGAAGTGATCTTCTGACAAGACAACTTCTTGGAAGGGTGTGCTTGAAGATTTGACGTCTTATTTATTTATGAAACTAATTATCTCAACCTAAAATTAATCACCTTCAAGTAAAGAGTAACCTAAGTTGATGAAATTAAAAAATCCCATTTATTGGTTATTAATAAGCTCAAGTGTGATTAGACTTTTTTAAAGCTAAATTATATAAGGAACAATGGCAAGAATATCACTTTCTTGGTCATGATCATTAGGTTGCAAACCATCATTTACTATATTAGATTGGTCAATTGAAATTGTTTCATATTGAACATCAACTTGATTACTTGGCATGTGTTAGATAAATATTTTGTATGTAGTCAAAATTACCTAGGTAGTCATGGAATTAAATACCCTTCATTTAACGGTGAAGCTCCCATGCAAATATGTCTATCTATTTATAGTTACTTACAAGTTATAATTATTCATAGAGTATACAAATTATATGAATGTTATTATAATTGGGGGAATTAATTTAATCACTTCATTTATGAGCCATAATAAAAGGATTATATAGTGAGTAATTGATTATGGGAATGTCAATAGAATTGTACATAGATTGAGTGAAGAAAAGAATAGAGAAATGATAGAAACAAGATAAATGCACCTCACAATAAATAGTTTTGCAAACTTTATTGTGTATTTTCAAATAACTAAACATATAATTGCGATTACCTTTTCATCAAATGATCAAGAAATCAATGAATTAAATTTAGATAAATACATAACACATAGTTTACCATTTTATCTTCATAAAATGCATAAAATGGTTCCCTCAGATACAAAGTTCTCCAGAAAATAAACTTCCTTATTTAATTTTATCAAAATTCATACAAAATTGTCTAGATATTTAAACACAAAGCTTTAGATTGCTTAAAATATCTTGTATAATGGTTACAATTGCTTAGTTGTAAAAATTATCATCCTCTAGGACACAGGCCTGGACTTCTATTTATATAGTTTTTAGATGCCAAATTCAAATAGGAAATAATCTCTTAAATATCCATGTACTACTCTAAAACTAGAAACATGTGAGTGACATCTTTATTGAATTTATCTTTTGTGGCATGTAATAGTTGATGATAAGTGGTGATGAATGGACTCCTTCTTTGTATCAAACATCAACTCCTTGCATGTTTCATAGAAGTAGTTCTAGTAATCTGATTTTACAAAATGACTTTATGTAATGGAATTCTGGCCAAATTATCTAAGTCTTTAAGTTTTAGAAAGTAATAACTTGTAATACATTTGAGAAAAGAAAAGAATAATATTGAAGAAAATGAAAGGAAGAAGTCTCTTTTCAAACATGGAGTAAAAATCTAGTTCAATTTATGAACTTGTTCTCTACATTTCTCCCTGTATTTGATGTGTTGCGACATCATCATTTGTATAATTGCATCAACAAGCTTAGTAAGTGCTTGTCTCTCTATTTCCAATTTTAGTATTTCTTTCTCTAATCTCCTACAATGAGATTTTAGCTTTTCAATCTTTGGATCAAGCCTTTTTATCTCTTATTGATATTTAATTAACTCCTTAATGGATTTGGCTATGAAAGGAGTTCTAACTTTGTTCATCAATTGCTTGAACTATTGGTATAGCTACTCAAATGTCCTTGACACATTGTTAGACCAGATACCGGTAAGAAAAAACAAGGAATCTTCCAAATTTATGTTTCCACTATGTGCCTCTTCTTTCAAAGTCTTCATTTCCTCACTCATTGCTTGTAGAATATTTATATGACAAGATAGGAAATACTCTGCTTGCTTTATCATATTTATGGATTGATTGAGATCAATCTTTTATTCAATCATAGTTTTCTCATTCAAATTACCTATTGTCTATAAGTTTTGTTGTTGTAATTCAGAAATGCCATTTTAAAGCTCAATCTCTTTCATCAGTCTTAACTTATACTAATTTATTTATAATATTAGCATGAACATCTAAAATACTAGGGAGGAGCTTCTAAGTAGTTCTATGCATTTTCTCTATCCATTGGTCAAATATTTTTACTTTATCTCTAGACTCTTCCACTTTTATAATTACTAGTCATGTAAATACATCTTCTAAAAGTAGTGGTTGTTGAGGAATAGACTTTGCCATCTTGGCAATTATTTCACATAGTTGTTCATTTTATTCCTTTAATTTGACTTATAAACCTTCTATTCATTAATCTTGTTAAAAATGTTATTTATTAGAGTTTGGGTGTCTTGTTTACAAATTTTAGTAGTAACCTCTCCCAAACACACCTTAATCATTGTTAAATCTTTTTCTATAACTTCACTTTTACTCATTCCTCATAGAGTAGTTAACACTCCTAAAAAATTTTGTCCTAAAGATTAAATAAATAATATGGATGTTACTTTGGCTGGTTTGGGATTTTTTCCTTTCTTATCTAGACTCCTAAGTAGTTGTCACTCCATCTCTTCAATATGTATAACTTCTTTAGCTTCTAGAGTAGTCTGCATAGCCAACCAAGACAAGAAATCTATAGAAGTGTAAATATTTGTATGAACTACCATCTTTTGTTAATTATCCCTAATCACTACTTCTTGAGAAGGAACTTATTGTGCCTCAATTTCTCTCTAACTCTCTTTCTAAGAATCCTTTTCAACATGTTTTTCAATTTCTATTTCTTATTTTTTGTCATCTTTTTCAATTGCTACCTCCTTCTCCTAGGGTTTTTTGGCAACTTTTTATGTTACTACTCCAATATCTACTTATTTCTCAACTTCTCCTAATTTCTTTTTTTCAACTAATTTTTCATTTTTATGTTCATCTTCTTTTGAATTCTCAACAACTACTTATTTTCTAGCTTCCTTCTTGGGCTCAACTACTTCATAAAATTTTTCTTGTTACTCTTCTTGAGATGGAGTCTCCTCTTTAGTTGTTACTTTTTTAGGTTCCTTATCAATGATAGGTTGTTTTTCTGAAAGAGGTGGTGATGAAATAAATAAAGATTATTGAGGAAGATGAGGAGGATAAGGGGAAGCATTAGTTTCTTTTTTAATGGGATTTTTAGGGAATTTGGTGATATGAGACTTAGGAGTAGGCATTAATATTGATGGATCAATGGTGGATAAAGTGGAAGTTGAAATGGAAGGAATGGTGGAAATATTAGGATCAGCCATATCAATAGAAGAAACCAATGGTAGAGTAGAAACAATTGGCTAAATAGGTTCCTTGTTCTTTACCACTGAATATGTATCATCACTATTCCTCTTGAACTTTATTTTCTTTTTAGGTCCTTGGTTGCTCTCTCCTTGTACTATTTATTTTCTCTTTTTTCCTACATGGGTGGTTTCCTTCATCAATTCCTTCATGCATAAGCCTTTGTTCAGGAGCCAAGTATAAGTCATTTCCAAGAAATTTGAAGTTTTATTAGAGATAATATTATCATGATCTTTGCCAAAAATGATTACTAGAAGTGGGACATTATCACCTCCGAATGTATGAATAGCATCACTTATGATAACCCCATAATCTTCCATATCCTCAAAAATGATGGCCAGATCAAAAGCGTGAATTTGTTCCATAGTCAATATACTATTATCTCTTCTTCTCACATAAAACTCATCTCTACATCTAGTCCAAAAAAATTCAAGTGATATGATATGCATGTATTCTAAAGAAATTGTATTTTTGCCACCCCTCTATAGTTAGAGTTAATCTTGGAATCAAAATGCTCTTGGGTGTTATGATGATACATCTCTTTCTATACATTTATGACCTTATAAATTCTTGGAAAATGGTAATGACTAATGATAATGTGAAAGTTGATGGTTTCACGGTGAGATTTTGACTATAAGTCATGTAGTTAAACTAGTTGTTTACACATTTCCATGAGAATCCATTTGTAACTTGGGTATCTAGGTAATTTGATTGGTGTTCCTAAGAAACCTCCCACTCTAATGTATGTAACGTCAAGGAGTCAAATGAAAATTTAACCATATTATGAAATTGTATCCCATGCTTCATTTGATACTCTTCTATGCTTTAGAGCTATATTCAATTATAAATAAGTTTATAAAAGAACCCATCATTTAGTACAATGTAATGTTTGTAGTATTATGAAAGAACTAGTTGACGATAAAACTCATATATTGGCATAGATGAGAATGCAAATTTTTTCCTTAGTCTTGAAAAGGATCCACTTGAAGTCTCTCCATACATAAGGTATGAGGTTATTTTGAAGTCAAAATTCTATAATACATTCCTCAGCTATTGATACATATTGTCACTTATCCTTCTTGCTAACTCAAACTTGGTTGAGCTCCTAGTCACATCAATGGTTCTAATATAAGCATACACCCATGGTGAGAAACATTTGGCATTATTATTTCCATTAATTTTTCATAGTAAGTAAATGATGTTTTCCACTTCTTAAACAAAGTGTGATCTTACTATTTTCTTTGGGAATCTTAAGGCTTGATTCACTTTTTCCAAGCAGTATGTGTTCATTATCTTAGTACATTTTGATGTCTTAGTTTCTCATTTCTTATTGGATTTTTCATTTTCATATCAATTAATTTTAGTGATGTTGGGATATTTAGATAGTAGTTGAGATATTTAACATCTAATCTAACAACAACATTTATAACAACATCTCTCAGAACCCTAGTAAGAGAGTCATAGTACTTGGCACATGTCAACACAAATTTAGAAAGTTGGTTTGAGCTTGGAAAATATATAGATTTCATAATTCCACTACTATTCATGGCATGAATGAGTGGAGTCTTGGCTATGTCCTTAGATCTCTCTAGTAATTTAGTCATAGACACATGCCCCATGTATGTGTCACTTATTTTAGTCCTCTTATAAATGATACTTGATTCAATTAGGTACCCCTTATATTTACACTTCATCTTGGGCTCTTGCGAATTAGCTCTCTTATCTATTTATTTACATTTCCTACTTGGTTCTAGAATCTCCTCAAGTGCCCAATCTGGGACTTCTTCAATCTATGTTATTTTATACTTCTAATTTAGCTAGCTCTTCTTTTGATCTTCCTAACCCTTATAATCTTAACATTGGATCTAAAAAACTCTAGAAGAATTTGATGTGTGCTTGTTAATGATGATTAACTACTTCAACTATTTTAAAAAAAGATTCAACTTAGTATTCTTATAGTACCCTTAAGAAAACATCATGTTTTGAGTAGCAGAAAGTCTTGAAAAACTTAAGCAACTTGTTTTACGTAATAGGGTCCCAAAAACCTAGGTTTGTCTATGAAGTACAAGAGTATTAAGAATTTGGAAACCTAGGTTTGTCACAAGTAGTAAGTATAGATAAATTTGGGTTTTAATTCTCTAGTGACTTTAGGTTTTCATCACTAAGTTACTTGAAATCAAAATCCCAAATAAGTAAGCATAGGGAAGGATTTTGGGTAGGTCTCAAGTAGTGTTTTATATGTTTATCATGATTTAATAATTTGGGTTTTCCAAGGGAAGTAACTAAATATAGAAAACATGAATTAAGTAGTGGTATATGGGAAACTTGAGTAGGTCAGCTCTTTGAGGGTTAGGTTTTTTTAGGTTAGTTACTTGGAATCAAAACCTCAAGTAATTAAGTCATTAGTAAATTGGGTTTTATAAATGTAATTAATTGGTGTTGGGAACTTGATTAATTATCATTTGAAATCTTGAATAAGTAGGGTAAGATTCTTAGGAATCAGGTTTCCTGAGGGTAGTTACTAAGTGTCGAGAACCTAAGGAAGTTGTTAGGTCTGGTAAACTTGAGTAGGCAAGGGATCCTTGTTTCTAGGGTTTATGACATAAAGATCAATTTATTAGGGTTTTTACTACTATTTAACATGATAGTGATTAAAAATATAAATACATGTTTCAAAAAATCTAATCATGCTTAAAAAATCAATAAATAAAATGAACAAAATAAGACTTAATTAAAGAAATAACCATTACAGTGCAAGGAATATTTATAGAGAGAAATAACAAGAAAAAGGTAAATTAAAAGCTATGTAAAGAACATTATTTAGTTACACCTACCTTAGAGGAAAATGGGTTGAAGACAAAATGATTGAAGACACTCCAGAGGATGAAATGTCATGGCTTTAGGTTTATAGATGTGGTTACTTGGTCAAGTAGCTTAACTGCTAGGTGGGAATGAGGTGGAATTTAAAAATACATATAGAAATCCAGATCATTAATGACAAGTGTGGGAAATCCACATAAGCCTTTGGCAATTTTATCAAGATCTTTGAATTACTCTTCTTGTTTTTATGTTTTTAAGTATAGGATCTTCACCAGCCTAGGTAGGTCTAGGTTGATGAATAGTACATGTTCATGAAACCACATTGATTTTTATTCTAACTTTATATTATTAAAGTCATACCAAAAAATTTATTAGGCTAGGCCATGATTGGTGAATTTGTAGGACTACTAAGCTTAAGTATTTTGGTAATGCAGTAAATCAACTTGATAACATTGATTGGAACTAGGAAGAATAGTCCAACTTTGTAAGACAACTTTGCTTCTTTTAAATAAGTAAAGTAGTTTGGAGAAACCAATTTGCATTATGAATAATCCCAAAACATTTAAGCTTCTTTGATCTTCTGAAAGAGATGAGTAAATGGGTTTTAATTGATGGCTTTAAGAAATTGTTGTCAATCCTCTAGAGTGACTAGGAGCAACTAGTAAAGTATGAAATCAAACATAAAACCTACTAAAAGATAAATTTTTTATTCAAAGGACAAGTTTAATAAAGTAAAAATAACTCACATAAGAAAAGGATGCAATGCTTTAAGTATGGGTACCTTATAATTTGAGTGTGAAATTTTGGGGGACACTAGCATGATCCCAAAGTTAACATGTTCCTCATCTTAATTGGTTCAATTTTACTTGTCCTTTGAAAGTTATTTTGAGATATCATGATTAATGGAATATATAATATGACCAATGAGTCCATGGTACCATATTAATCTTGATCAACTGTAGTGTCATCCTCTTGTATCTCATCTTCTACTTGTAACTCATTTTACATCCCAAAAACCTCTTATAACTCATCTTATTTTGCATTCTAAACTATTGAAACATGCTTATCTTTGCCAAGGGATATCCTAATGATGATGTCCTCCTCATGTTCCCTCAACTAACACTTATATTTTATAAATTTATTTGTATCTTCTTCATTTGTCTCACAATGGAGAGAATCCTTGTCAAGAATTGGCATGGTGGATCCCTAAAAATACTCAAGAAGATGAGACAAGTCTAATGGTGTTACCATAGATGCTTCATTCCACTCATGGGGCTACCCATAATTGGTAACCTTCACTTCCTCTCTTTGATGAATCTCTCTTTCAATAGACTTACATTAAGGGAAGGCCTTATGATATTAAGGAGGGAAGGGTGGGTATTGAATGTTTTCAGGCTTGTCCATGACTTCAACATTTTAGCTTACTTGATTGATGCAATTATTTCCAAGTTAGAATTTTGGTGTTAGTTGCCTCTTGTATGGAATGTATTACACATTTGGGCATGATTGTAAATTTTTTTTACTAATATGTAATTTCAATCCATGGATAGTGGCATGGTGAAGTAGGAGGTATTGACTTTTATGATTGTTTACCTAGTTTTTCTTATCTCAGGGCTAAAATTTTATCAATAATGATTTAATTAATTCTCTTCATATCCTCCAACCTATCATAATAATTATGTGTGTATTTTAAGGTTGGTTTATCCTTTAACTGATATGGATCATATAAAGGATAACAAGGTTCACAAGGGTTATCATAGTATTGGTATGAGCCACAATACTACTAATAATGTTCTATATAGGGTTGCTGAGGCTCATCATAAGTTTTATATGGGTGAATATAGGCTAATAGGGATCATAATGAGATGGATATGGATTAAAATTTAATGGGTATGGATCATAGGGTTATTCATAATGAGATGAATGATGAAAAACTTCTCCATAGGCTACCATATCCCACCAAAAGACACATGAAAAATAATGAATTTATGAATAAGATATTCAATTTTAACTCAAATATGATGATTATATGAGTGATTAAAACTATTTTTAAAGGAAAATATTCTATATATATAAGTACTATAATTATTGAATATGTGTCACATAAAGCATGCCAGAACTATTAGTAAAACAAGTTACACACTATTAAAGTAGATGGCTCACATCTCCTTTAAACCTAGACTAACATTAAATTAGCCTATAGGCTATGGGATACTTTTAGTTATCCCAAAACAATAGATTTTGAGGATATATTTTTATATATCAAATTTTCCTATTTTACTAAAACCTAATTTTCATTAGGGGTGAAAAAAGTTAGAAAGATAACTAAAAGGGAAATCTTAGTCTAGTGATGATGATATACTTATATTGTCAGTTATTCATCCACTTAGTTTGAACTCAAACTAAAACTCATGAGTCATAAATAGACTAAATAATTATCACCAAAGATCCTAATAAACCATGTTTCATATAAAGGTCTTGATGGATGACTATGACTTGGAGGTGAAGGATGAATGAATTATCTTGAAACACTCTAAACTAGATAACACTTCTAGCATAGTCATCAAATTTGACACTTCATACAACATAAATCAGACAACTAATTATCATATAGGTGTAACAAGGACATGTTAATGGATTATTTATATAATTTATACACATCTAAACAAGCATAAACACACTATAATCTAGTAATGGAGTAGTTTCGGTAGTTTTTTATTAATTCAAGAGGTTACAAAGCTCATTCCTAGTAGATTTTCATCATGCCCTAGAGAGGGATCCTAAAACAAGGCTTAAAATCTTGAATATATAACCTAAATGAGAAGAAGAGAAGAGAAAATGGTGTAGAGGAGAGATGAAGAAGTCATCCCATCATTAATATTTAAGTGAATTTTTTCTTATTATTGGAAAAGTGGAAAGGATAAAATAAATATGGGTGTGATTGAAAAACAAATTTGATTATGCATACATGGAATCAAAAAAATTATCAAGATCTCCTCTCTGGCTTAGGAGGATGACCTGAAAATAAGAAAACACTAAAGTAAACTTGTTTTTTAGATAGACAGTTGACTAGATTTCCTAGTGATAGATAGATCTTGGAAGTAAGAGCTTCCTTAGGAGTTATCAATCCACATGTTTTAGACAATTAAATTTATAAAACAAAAAGGAAATTACTTGCATCAATGAATCAAAAGGTACTAAAATTTAATACAAGAATTATTTATTAAGAAAATATAATAGAATGATTATAATAATGATAAGCTAATTAATTCTAGTGCTAGAGAGTTGGGGTTTTCTTAAAAAATCAAATAGGTGTCTATGAATAGGCAGGAACATAGAAAGTTAGATTTGATTTAGTGTAGGTAGGCCAAAACAGTTTGCTAGAATTTACTACCATAATGACCATTGGTGGTTTAGATGACCATTGATGGTTAAGGTGACCATTAGTAGTTGGGCTAACCATCGATAGTTAGACAAACCATTGATGGTTGGGACAACCATCAATGGTTACTATGTATCAATTTGGGCTAGTAAAGAGATTGACTAATGGGATTAGAATGTCAGATTCCAAGACTTGGATTATCTTTGGGTGGAATACGAAAAGCAAATAAAGCAATGGAATAATAGAAAACAAATATTTATCTTACCAAAAGTTGATTAGGTGATTGATTGAGGTATTTGACCTATTGGTAGAATATAGCTTGATTCCAATAGTGTAATGGTGCTTGGCACTTTGGTGGGGCTATAGTGGAAAGTTGACTCTCTAATCTAGTAGTTGGTTTACTAGATTACTGATGGCACTTGATCTATAAAAATATACACCTAGATATATAAACTCTTGATCACAATTATAGATGAATTTCACCTTTTTGCTTCTCTCCTTTTATAGTCAAGGTAAGAGAGTTAAAACAATATATGAACTATGCTTCTAATTATAACTTGCTCATATAATGGCTTGCACATGGATGAGGATAAGTTAATTTTAGAAAATCAAGGTGGGTGAGTTTTCATGATAGTTTCTACGGAGTTTCTCCTTGACCATTGATGATTAGGGTAACCATTATTGGTCAACCTAACCATCAGTAGTTAAGAGTGAAGGGTAGAATACACACAGTCTAGGGTAAAGGCTAGGTTAAGTCAATTGAGTTAAAATAACTATGATTTAGGTTTGGTTATCGATTAGAGGTTAGATGGTCCCAAGGGGTCCTAATGTGGTCTAGGGGAATTACAACATTCATAATCTTGGTGTGAAAATTTTTGGTGTCTATATTTAACCCCTTCTTGTTATGTGGATTGAATCATCAAGCTGTAAAATAAAAACAAACACTCAGTCAAAGGTTTGATTGTTGTGAGTATGGGAGGAGGTGTTCCCCCTCAAAATAGGAGGTAATAAGGTAAACCAAATAAAATGTCGATTTGACAAGGGTGATGATGAAGGTGAATGTTATGAATGTGGTTGAGAGGTTGTGCACCTAAATGTAAATAGTCATGTAAATTTTGATAAAAGGTGTGGTAAATAAGATCATGTAAATACAAGGTTACCATGAGTGATAATAATAAAGGTCAATGTTAAGGGATAAGTGACTAGTATACTACATAACCATAATTATGTGTTGTGGTTTGGTGCACCTATTAATCTCATAGATAAAGTAAATGTTTTGGTGTGTATCTAAGGTAGGAAGTAATCCTAGTGAAAACATAAATGATTCAAGTGTTATGGGTATCCCAGGTAGGAAGTACTCTAGAAAAACACAAGTGGGTCATGTAAGCATGGGGTGGCACAAGTTGAAAAGGTGGTCAACATGGTAATGTTGTTGTTGCATTGAAATCATGATTTTTAAAATTACATTGGAATGGGGGGATAGGGTAGTTTAAAATGCTTAGTTTCATGTGCTATGCCCTAGGTAGGGTTATTTTGGATTCAGGTAAATGGACAAATGAAATTAGGAATTGATAAAGTGAGAAGGTGACTTGGGGTGGGTATATTGGTTAGGTTAGCTAATTATGTTGTTTAGCTATCATTTGGGTAGGTTTTGGGGGTAACTAGTTTTTGGGTGTTCTAGCCCTGGAATACCCACAATGACCATTGATGATTAGGTCTAACTATCAATGGTCGACAGCCTTAAAAAAGAGGATGCTTGACCATCAGTGATCACCATGACCATTGATGGTTGGATAGGCTAAAGAGAAGTATGGAACATTTTTAAATGGTAAGGCCAAATGAGTTGACTACTACTAAGTGTAGTATTGCATGTTAGGAAGCAAATTAGTGTTTTTAAAGAGTGTTCCCCATTAGCTTCATGCAATGGAGTGGTGAATTTATTTAATCAGGTGTAGGGGGTGGTGCTCATGACATGGAGTGGTTAAATGGTACACTAGGTGCACTAGTGGTATGAGATGTCACATGGAGGCCTTACATCTAGTTTATAGTATGGCCAAGTTATAGGAGGAAGACACTCTCCCTTTAGAGCTATAGATGGATACTTGGTAGGTGAGATAGGGAGGTAAAGCTAATTCTATTTAATAGGGTATGTTGATCATTTAGCCTGGTATAGGGTATCCCAAGTCCATTCCTCAGATATAAGAGAGAGGATTCAAAGATCTTATTACTAGAGCCACATCATATATGACATTGATAGATGATGTTGGTTTTATATATGGGTACATGGCATGGTACCAACAAATATATGCTATTTCACATATTAGTGGGGATGATGGAGTTGTGAGGTCGATGGATATTGATCTGGATGGTCATGATGGATAGGTAAGATTGGCTTTAGCCACTATAAAAGGATATGTTATAGTGCCAAAAGGATAGGTGGCCACATTACATGTCCATATTATTACACTATAGGGTGAATTTGCTAACTTAGAGGGATAACTTGCTACCATCATAGGTGAGAGGGATTAGGCAAGGACCTCTCTAGGATTGGTGACTTAAGAAAGGTACTCTTTTAGGTAGAGAGGAGTAGGAGAGGTAATAACATAGGTAGGGTCACTAGGTTTTACCCCCATGCCATGATACCTAGATATGGTAGAGGAGCTACGTTATTATGAGGCTATTTTTCTAACACAATGTTCAAATGAGCCGTAATGGGGTGAGTATATGTCTATCTTGGTAGGTGGTGCAAGTGTAGTGACACTAGGGTAATGGGTAGTGTCTGTATTTGGATAGATAGGAATAGATAGGGTATCAGTAGATACATCAAGTGGGAAGGCACTAGGATCCAATAGTGCTCCAAGAGGTAGTGGTTCTCCTAGGATATATATATAGCTAGATTATTATATTTTGTATATCCTTTTGATTCTAGCCTTTGAGAAGATGTGGTGAGATGTACATTTATTATAGAGAGTCATATCTATCTTATTCTTACACATATTTATGTAATTTGACTCACAAGTTTATACATATGATTATTGTTTTATGCTCATGTTCATGGTTTATGGTTCTATGGTTCTATGGTTTAATGTTAATGTTTAATACTTATGATGTGATCTTCATATGTGATCATGGATTATGTTTATGATATAGATGCTTATCTAAGCATGTGATGTTTTTTATTTATTTTTATGTTTAGGACATGCTATGTCTTAATGAGTATATACTTTATTATTTTAGACATAGACCTATGGTGGAAAATGGTTGATTATTTAAATGTTCATGGATGTTGTGATATTATCATGCTTGTTATGGTTAAGCTTATTGTTTAATGTTTTGGGGATAAAACCCAAAAGGTATATTAATTAACAACATTATATGGGATAATTAAAGAATATAATAAAGAGAAACATTATCATGAAAATATCAACTAGTCACAATAAGATAAGAAGAGGGAGTGATGCTTCTTTATTGGAAAGGACTAAAATAAAATCAAAGTTATACTAGCTTAATGAACACAATCCATTCTAATGCTTTGCATTAGCTTTTGTTAGTTGGTTAAAAAATGTGTCTTGATCACATAATGTCATGTAAGCTAAAGAATCCTTTGCATATAGTGTAAAGGGGAGATGGGTGAAAATGGAACCTTATTGTGATACTAGAATGCCTCTTCTATAGGTGTCCAAATATTTAGTATAAACAAGTCTATGTTGTGTAGAGTGTAGATTGATTAATGTAAGAAGTCTACTTGTGAAATTTGATTGTGGCATCCAACTTATTATGCTTCTCAAGAGTTGATTGTAGCTTTCAAGATTATTATGATTTTGGTTTTTTATTGTGATAATGGGTCTTTATCTTTCTTATTGTATATGGGAAGATGATCGATGAGGGAAGCTTCAAAAAAAATGATTTTGACAAATGATTTACTTAGTCATCCTTCAAGGGAGTGGTTTAATGTTTATGTGATTCATTTAATGCTTTTGATAGCTATCCTTGAAGGGATTTATCTACCTTAAATTTCATAATTTTAAATAAATTTTCAATAGATATCCTTCAAGGGAGTAGTTTGTGAATGTTAGGAATGACCCATGATTGATAGTGATAAGAATTTTGTTATTTTTCTTTGATTTTTTTGACATAGACTTACTTATATAGGATTAAGGTTTAACCTTTATGAAGGTAATACTAGTAGGACAAGAAGATTGATTATGTTTAAAGAGGTTCAGATGACAACAACCATGGGAATCTATATTGTGAAGGTGTGGAAAGTACCATGAGAACCATGCCATGCATAGATCCATGATACCCATTATTTAAGATAAGGCTATGCTAATGATAGATAATCACATGATTCATATTTAATTAATCTCCCCTAAAATAGAGAAGTGGAATATTGGTATATAATAAGGAATGAGCTTAAGTTAGACAAAATTTGAACTATATCTTTCTTAACAAATGAATGGATGTAGATGTAAAGTATTAAGGGGCTCAAATTTTAGGTAGCCTTAAAGAGAAGATAACTAGTAATATTCTAATCCATACTTGTGGGTTATGATATAAGTTCTAAGCTAATTGAAAGAAAAGTCACCCCACTTGATTTTCTCCGTATTAGTGGCATGTTTGTTTTCCTTTTGGATGAGGTATCTGATGTTAAATTCTCATACTTTAAGGTTCTTATTATAGGCATGATTTATGCACACTTGATAGGCATGGAGGTAGGTAAGGGCTGCTAAATGACACTCATCAAGTAGCTTGAGTTAGGCTAAATGATGTTGATGATAATCATCCTTAGAAATGAGCTCTTGAAAAGATATGTGAAGAGAGGGTATTTAGACCTTGAGAGGTAGGATGGATTCTACTCCAGACATAGAGAGAAAGGTGTAGCACCTATAGGGGTTCTAACGCTAGTATTAAATGACCATAAGGTGAAGGAGATGTGAAAATGCCAATATTGATTAGATGCATTGACCATTTTAGTTAGCATCTTTTAAGGAGTTTTTAAGAGGCTTCTACCTATCCATTTTCTTGAGGGTGATAGGGTGAGAATAAACCTAGCTTAATTATAAATGTGTCACATAGACCCTAGATTTGCTTGTTCTTAAAGGATTTACCAATGTCAATCATAATCTTATGAGCAACACTAAAGTGATAGATAATGTGATTGTTGACAAAGTTGATGATATTTTTCACTTTGTTTGAAATTAGATAGATAGCCTCCACCCACATGGTAAAATATTTAGTCACAATGACTATATAATGGTGTTTCTATGAGGAATGAGGGTTGATTTCACCAATAGGACCTATACTTCATTGTGAGAAGGGATATAAATTGGTGGAAACTTGAAGGCTATGAATAGGTTTGTGATGTAAATTAGCATGTTATTAATACTTAAGACATTTTTTCACATAATCATAATAGTACTAGTTATGGGTAGGCCAATAATATCTAACATAAAGGATGAAGTTCGCCATAACAAGGCCACTAATGTGTCCCCCAAAAATATCATCAAGCATTTCCTTGATAGCATGCAAGGCTTCTTCAATGCATATGCAATAAAAGAGGAGGCCATCAAAGCCATGTTTATAAATAATTCCTTTCATAATGGTATAGTGAGAGGTACTCTAGATAAATTCTCTTTGAGTATTCTTAGAGAGACTAGAAGGAACTATGTTAAGGTTGAGATAGTTGAAAGTCTGTTGATACTAAAGGTTAGGTTGGGTCTCCTCAACATTGAAAATGGTAGGAAAGTCTATTTTTACTTATGAAGGTTGAGTAAATCTATGGATAATTATAGATAAATTATAATCTGAGGGTGGAGATGGTATTTTAGAGGCCAAGGAAGCTATGGTATCATCAACCTTTTTGGTATATCATGGGGTTGACTAGATGCGATAGTGCTCAAATGATGCTAAGAGTTCATAAACTAGTTGCTTTATACTATTGTAGAACACCATTATTAAACTGGAAGGATCCATTGTTTTGATTGAACACAAGTTGGGAGTCACCAAAGATATTGATCATTTTTAATCCTAGGCGATGTAGATAAAATTAACAAAACATCACTCTCTTACTTAGACTTTCTCACTTCTCTACCTTGCTCTTGTTACACTTCTGGTCAATAGCTCATAAGTTCACTTGATCATAGGTTTTAATGAATTCACTAAGTATTTTAGTTTTTAAATCACCTAAAATAATTTTGATAGTCATTTATTAATCTTTATTCAAACTACACACTTACCAATCATTAGTTTCTTTCTCTACACAACTTGACATGCAATCTACACACTCCTTGTACAATGGTTCAAAGTCTCATTTCACTAGGTCAAATCTTCATGCAATATTCAAATATCGTTAGATGATTAGATGAATTCTAATATTAATTTGATTATAATTTTTAGGATCATAATGACCTCTCTTTTATGTACCAAAACTCTCAAGCTTCAAGTCATACCTTTTCCCCAACTCAACCTTCTCTAATACCAATCTTACTAGCCCTATTTTTTAACTTTTCTTGACTTGTATGGTATATAAAGATGAGTATAGGACAACCATTCACAAATTTTAATCCATTTTATCCAACACCAGTTACTTAAAAAGTTTCATATAATATCTCAATGTTTTGATATCCCTTTAAGTCCTTCCTAGATCTTTATTTAGCCTTTTAGTCCATCTAAGTACCAATTTGTACACATTATTGAATTTTTGTCCTTAGAAGTACATTCTCTCCAAAAAAGCTCTAAAATCTCCTTCTTATCCTTAAATTTTAGGTTTTCACAAAAATTCATCAAAAGTTAATAGTGGAAACTTATCAAACTCTTTAAACCCTATATTAGGGCTTAATGGACCTGTACTAACCCAAGAACACAAAAATGTGCATCTCTTTTGAAATATGGGGTCTCAAATGGCCAAACTGAGTTTATATGGTTTTCATGGACCTAGATCAACTATCTAAACCACTAATTACATACTTTGAACTCATAGTTTAACCTTTATATTTTAAAACCCACTTGACTATGTTATAATTAATTGTCTATAGGATTATGTCTTTATGATAAAAAGTATTAAAGATAATATAATAATAATTAATAAATAAAATTACATATAATTCAAGTTACTTGCCTCAATGTCTCCCAAACATATTTTAATTAATCAAGATCTCTTCTTTGCTACAAAAACATATTCACAGTCCAACCAAGCATTGACTGGTATAACAATAGGGTTAGTCTTTTATTTACCTCTAACCAAAATAGTTTCTTGAGGGGTAATGAATATTTATTTTTTTAAGGATCATTTTAGAAAAAATTGAAAATTTAACGCAGTCCACTAATCTTATATTATCTAATAGTCTTACCATTACTATCTATAAATAGAGAAGATCATCCACAATAGGGGGTTGAGTATACAAATAGATGAACCCCTAATTGTTCAATCACTATTAATTTGAGAAAAACCTAAAAACACATTTAGTAACCCTTATAAGGACATTAATCATCATTATCAAGTTTACTTATTTATCAAATCTGAAGATTTAGTCTACACTTATCAAGTGCATAAACAACAATGTCTAATCCACTTCAAGAACAAGGATATGTATATGGAGTTTACTAAAAAGGGTTCTATTTTACCTTAATATTTTAAATTTCCTTATTAAAAAACCATAAAAATACTTTTGACACTCTTAAAATAAAATTTCATTCATTATACCATCGTCAAATCACATGAAAAATCAATAATAATATTCAAAAGACCTCAATAGGGTCTGATTTCATTCCTCATGTAGCCGAGATCAGAAAACTTCATGATTATTAGTCATTATATATTTTCAATTAAATATTCCCTTATAATATCGAAATGGTAATTAATATTTAATACTTCAAACTCTTATAATCAATCATAACTACTTCTTGCAAACTTTCCCATGTAGAGCCTTCTGGGTTACAAAAAATGCAATATGATTGCTTTCCATAAAATATGACATATTTTTCCTTATGACATTGGTATAATGAACTTTTGATAACAATATTATTTTTTAAATACCATTGGACAAGATACACATCTTCCACCTTTACAAATTTTCACAATATTCCTTTTACATGACTTGACAACATTCAAAAATTCAAATTTTTAAATGTGGCAGTTTTGGAGGGATATTCCATAGTTTAAATTTTATGCCACTTTGACTAACCTAGATCACTCTTATGATTTAATTAGGAAATATTAAACCTATAAAACATCTAAGATACAAAAATATGACAAAAATTAAACCTTTTTTGGATCCTCAAAGGATGCCCCTACATCATATTACCAAGCTAAGGAATCTTTGGAACATTGTTTAATGTTGTACTTGGTATATGTTATTGATGGAATGTAATGGATCTCCTCTTAAATTTTATTTTCTTCAAATTTATTCTCATAAATATGAACATTCTCTTGGGCCCCAAATTTAGGCCTTTTCATCTTCACCTTCTCAATAAACATACCTACACATAAAGCAATAATGTTAAACAAATCATCATTTGTACCATCTTCTTCTTGATTTACATATGCATGACACTTTTCCTCTTTAAACTGATTCACCATATCCTAAAATCCATATTCAAACAATATTTTAAGTATGATATCTTCCTCCTTCACCCATTATTTTTGTACTATCCATTCCACTTCATGCACAACTTGTGCTTGTTTTTTACTTACCTCATTCTTATGTATATTCTTAGCTTGCTACTATATATCTACATATTTACTAGCCCTCTTTCACCTACATATACATGTGTTGTATTATTTCTTTCAATACCTCATATTCTTGATTTATCACTTCTACATGGCCACCTTGTGCATGGGCCTACTATATATTACCCAGTTCTTGGACATCTTTCTCTTATTCAACATTCTCTTGTAAAATTTTGTATTCATATATCACCACTTCTTGGGTCACTTGTTATTTACCTACACATTAATGACTATAAAACATATTATATACAATATTTGATTCCTTCATGTATTCCTCATGGGCTACCTTCTCATACATTTCAACCTCCTTCCTCTTCACTTGTTGGGTGTTCATCACAAATGATTATTCATCTACCTTGGCTGCAATATTTTCCACTATTATGATGTCCTCTTTTACATATGCTTGGTTTCCCTCTTTGTATTGACTATCCTAATCCTTGATCACTCTCTTAGGTGCTTTGTATTATTTCATTTCAAGACCTCTTTCTACCAACCTACATTTTTCATTCCTCATATCAACTAACTCAATACAACTTACCCTATTTTCTTTCTCAGATTATTTGATGAAACCCAAACTCTCCATAGTTCTACTCTAACATTGCCTTGTCAACATCATCATTAGTCTGTCATATCTCCTATCTTCTTCACCCTTTAATGGAATAATGGTATATGACTATCCATCCTACCAAATGGTATATGTGTTGGCTATCACATAATGTATGGAATTCTTATCAAAGAACCATGGTTTACCTAGAAATAAATGGCACACATCTATAGGCAAAATATCACACAAAAATTGATCTTTATATCTTCCTCTCTAAAACTCAACCTAGATTTTATCATTTACCAACATTTGATGACATTTGTGAACCCATGCAACTCTATATGGCTCTATATGTGGCATTATCTTGAACCTTAAATTTTGTACCATATCCAATGAAACAATATTATTAGTACTACTACCATCAATAACCAAATTGCATACCTTATCATAGGCCTTAAATCTACTTCTAAACAAGATTATTATTTAGATTAGTTCCCTATATTGCTTTTCCTACAATAATAATCTCTTCATAAGTAATGACTCATTCCTCTCTTTTATTCTATCCTCATTCTCCTCTCTCTGATGTTGTATACTTCTCTTTACATTCTATAGACACTCTACTACCTTGTGTCCATCTCTATGGCAATTCTAAAATTTCTTATGAATTTTTTGTCTTGGTCCATTCCATAATGGAAATTATTATCTTCTCATTTTTGGACCTATAAATGGTTTGATCTCTCTTGAATGGTTTTATTGCATGCCCTCTTGATATGTTGCATGCACTTCTGATCACCCTTGAGCCACCTCTCTATTATCTCTCTCATATATCCTTACTTGTAAAGGTGTTTCCTCACCTTACTACCTATATTATATTTCTTATATTTGTTCTCTCCCATTGAGAGTATCCTCAATGTCCTCCATCTTCATCACTAATAGAGAAATCATTTGGGCCATTATTCTGACCAAATATTCCTCATCTCTGTTAGCTCTCTCCATGGATCACTATACCTAGTTTCCTATCCTAAATTTCACATGAAAACAAATATTATAAATATTTTAAACAATCCAAAAATATTTCCCTAAGCTTTGATACCACAATGATGTAGATAAAAGTACCAAAACATCACTCACTTACTTAGACTTTCTCACTCCTCTACCTTGTTCTTTTTACACTTATGGTTAATAGCTCATAAGTTCACTTCATCATAGGGTTAAATGAATTCATTAACTATTTGAGTGTTTCAAATAATATAAAATAAAATCATCATAATAATTTAGAAATATTTATTTAAACTACACACTTACCAAGCATCTGTTCCTTTCTCTACATAATCTACACACTTCTTGTACAATGGTTCAAAGGTTCATTTCACTAGGTCAAATCTTCATGAAATATTCAAATATCATTAGATGATTAGATGAATTATAATATTCATTTGTTTAGACTCTTTAATATCACAATAACCTATCTTTTACATAGCATCCTTTTCAATATTCAACTCATACCTTTTGCCCAACTCTACCTTCTCCAATCTTAGTCTTACTATCCTTATTTTTTTACTTTTCTTGACTTGTACAATATATATAAATGGATCTAGGATAAAAATTCACAAATTGGAATACCATTTATCTAACACGAGTTACATATGATTTTTCATATAATATCTCAATGTTTTGATATCCCTTTTAGTCTTTCCTAGATCTTTGTGTAGCCTTTTAAGCCTTGTAAGGACCAATTTACACACAGTATTAAATTTACATACTTAGAAGTATATTATCTAAAAAAAAATATAAAATATCTTTATTCACTTTAAATTTGAGGTTTTAAAAAAAAATCATGAATAGTTAACAATGGAAACTTATCAAACTCTTCAAACCCTATATTAGGGCTTAATGGACCCTATACTAACCCGAGAACACATAAATATGTATATATTTTGAAATATGGGGTTTCAAAGAGAAAAAATAAGTGTAAAATATCTACATGGATGTATATAATATTTATAAACTACTAATTTTATACTTTGATCTCATAGTTTAACCTTTATATTAAATAACCCATTTGACTATGTTACAAATAATTGTCTACAGGCGTGTGTCTTTATGAGAATAAGTATTCCAGATAATATACTATTAATCAATAAATAAACCTTATATATCATTAAATTTACTTACCTAAATGTCTCCCAAACATCTTTCAATGAATCAAGATCTCTTCCTTGCTAAGAAAACATATTCATAATCCAACCAAACATTAACTGGTATAACAATAACATCAATATTTTATTTACCTCTAACCAAAAGGGTTTATGAAGGGGTAAAATATATTTGTTTACTCAAGGATGAATTTATAAAATTTATAAACATTTAACACAATCCACTAATCTTAAATTATTTGATATTCATACCATTATTTTCTGCAAATAGAGAAGATCATACGCAATAGCGGCTGTGTGTACAAATATATGAACACTTGATGGTTAAATCACTCTTAATTTTAGAAAAACTCAAAAAATATTCATTAAAACTTATAAAAGCATTAAAAATCATTATATATTTTACTTATTTATCAACTTTGAATATTTAGTCTGCACTTATCAAATGCATAAAAAAGAATGTGTTATCCCCTTCAAGAACATGGATATGTATATGGAGTTTACTAAATAGGGTTTTATTTTACCTTTGTATTTGAAATATCCTTCCACACAAAATTAAAAATACCTAAAACACTATTAAAATTAATTTTCATTCATTCTTTCATCATCAAATCATATCAACAATCAAAACACCTCAACAGGGTCTAATTTCATTCCTCATATAGTAGAGATCACAAAAATTTAAGAAGTTTATTCTTTAAATTTTGTCAATTAGATAATAAATTACAATATTATAATGGGAGTTACTATATAATCCAACATAATTGACTCCAAACTCCTATAATTAGGCATAACTACTTCTTTCCAACTTTCCCACATTGAGTCTTGTGGGTTACAAAAAAAGTAATGCACTTGCTTTTCATACAATATGGCATTTTTTCCCTTATAACATTCATCTAATGAACTTTTTATAAAACTCTTATATTTATCAAGACCCTTAGATAAGTCACATATATTACAACTTTCCAAACTTGCACAAGAATCCTTTTACATGACTTAAAAACATTTATATTTTCAAATGTGATAGTTTTGGAGGGAAATTCCATAATTAAAATTTTATGCCACTTTTACTAACATATATTTATCTTATAAATTTATTAGGACCTATTACACCTATGAAAAATATAATAGACAAGACTAATACAGATATTAAGCCTTTTTTAGATCCTTAAGGGATGTCCCTACATCACTAGGGCTTCATACTCAACCATGTTGTTGGTACATTCAAAATAAATCTTGAAGGAGAAAGGAAGAGGTTAATAATTAAATGGGATAAGGATGATACCATATACCCCACCACATTTACATTTTTATCAATTAAATAACATGGTGACCTGATAAGTAAAATTTGATTGAGAGAGGGTCATGATGGAATTATCAAGAAACTCAAGAGGAGGAGGTTGGTTATATACTAAAGGTACCTCATCCAATAAGTTGGTAATGACTTTAAATTTAATTGAATTTTGTTGAAGGAATTAAAGATAAAAAAATTCTGAGAGAATGAGTCACTTATCCATACATTAGTTTTGGTATGGCTTGGAGTACATGTACTTGAGTGGGTCGGTGTTGGTTATGATGTAGGTTTAATGGCTAAGGAGGTAGTGGCGAATCATGGTGACCATGAAGAATAAATCTAAGGAAATATTATTGATATGGGTGTACCATGTCTCATATTATTCTAGTATGTATTTAGTGTAGTATATAACTTATTCTCTATGTTGTTCCTCTCAGTGAGCCGGCATTAGCCCTAGTGAATGGTCAAAGGTAGAGATATATATGTATAAAGGTTGGTCATCTTTGGGAGGCATGAGGATAGGTGAAAAAAAAGTTACTTTTTGAGTGAATCAAAGGCCTTTTGATATTCATTATTCCACTTTAAATATATTTCCTTCTTTAGAAGGTGGTGGAAGGGTTAGTATTAATTAAAATGTTGGGAGATAAAATGGTGAAAGGATTGTAGTTTCTCATAAAAACTATGGATTTTCTCAAGGTTGGTTGGAGGAAGCATGTCTAGGATTGCTTTGATCTTGGAAGGATCAAAATCAATTCCATAAAGGGAGATAATAAAACCAAAAGGATTTCCTAATAAGACCCCAAAAATGTATTTCTTAGGGTTAAGATAGACATGCTAATGGATGAGGAATTCAAAGATGATCTTAAGAATAACCAAGTGATGTTTTTGGAGGTTGCATTCTCGAAGAAGGTCATGCACATAGTCCTCGATAATATTATGGATAAAGTCATGAAAGATATAGGTCATGGCATGTTGGTAGGTTTCACCAATATTATTTAGTCTAAAAATATTGAATCTATAGTAAGAGGTTCCCCACGGGGTGGTAAAGGTAGTTTTGTGCTGATCTTTAGGAGAAATTAAGATTTGATTATAACTTGAGAACCCATCCATGAGAGATGACATCTTGTGGTTGGTTGTAATATCAACAAGTTGGTCAATACTTGGTAGAAGCAAGTCATTTTTGGGGAAAGTAAGGTTAAGGTAATGAAATTCCACATAAATGAATAGTCTTATTATGGCTTTAGTGATAGGTACAACATTTGAGACCTATTAGGGGTAGTTAATAGGATGAATTAAATTGATAGATAGGAGACATTGAAGATCTTTGATGAGAAGGGCTATGTGAGGGTGCATGTGTCAAATCTTTTGCTTGATGGGATTTGTATCATGGTGAGTGACTATGTTATGAGTAATAATGGTAGGGTCAATCATGGGAATATCACTATAATACTAGGAAAAGGCTATGCTATAGTTTTTGAAGAAAGAGGGGAAGTCTCAAATTCCATTGATATTTAGTAATTAGCTAATTTTGACAATGTAGGGGTTATTTTGAGTTCTCACATTAATATCCACGATGTATTTATTTAACATGGTCAAGGTCTCAAGAGGAATGTATTTATGGATGGAGGAATTTGGGGTACCAAGATATGTGAGAATATAATCATCATCCTAGCACTAAATAGTGTTAATAGTAGGAGACTCTTCTCCTATCATCTCAAGATAGCTTAAATGGATGGATATAGTCATCCCTTCCTTCTCATAAGTCAAGGGTCTAAGGTTGATCATATTGATGATAAAAATTTGGGTGGATGATGTCATCATCCTCAAATGTAGGTGGAGGTGAGGTCAGTGAAGAAGGGGCACATTCTTCAACAATGGTAATGATGGGTCATTTGGATTTTTTCTTATTAAGTAAGATGAAATCAGGTCCATAATTCTCATGTGGCTTTCTAGTTTTGATGATGACCAATTAATGTGGGATATGATCATACCACCCAAGACCAAAGCCTTTCCAAACACATTAATGGAGATATGTCATGATGAATCTTGGTTTATATATGTAAGAGAAACCAAAAGTGAATGATCCAGGTGGAAGACAGGTGGTAGAAACACCAAGGGATTTGTTGTTTCCCTAATAAACAAAATGGGTCTATTAGTGGGGAGGTCTAAAGGGAAAAATAGTCCTGACATTGAGTTCATATCCCACTTGGTTTTTAAGTTAACCATACTAATGAGGAGTAGGTAAAGTGTCAAGCACTAAAAGGTGATAATACCATAGTGATAGGAGATGAAACATTGATTCCAAAGGGTCCATGGTGGGGCTCTGAATCATCAGTTGAAGGGGACATGATATTAAATTTGGTGATTAAAGTTTGGGTTTTAGCTGTTAAATGTGTGTTGGATGGGGGTATGAGGACATAATTGGGGTGATAGGTCATGTCACATATTGGTAAGGGACTTGGGTTATCTTGGATGGTGATGACCCCGTGTTCATGCTAAAACTTAAAAAAAATGTGGAGGGTAGAGGAAACACAACCCATGGATAAAATCCAAGGTCATACCAAATATATTCTATATTTGAATTCACCTTCCATAACATATTTTTTTTTGTCAAGTGTGTAAGGTCCTAAATGGAAATAAATGATAATAGTTCCCAAGGTAGTGGCAATGGTATCATTGAAAGAATGAAGGATGGTTGAGGATTTGGACATGACATTATCTAGCAAGTTGAGTTAGTTGTAGGCATGAGAGGAGATGATGTTAGTGTTAGTTCCCTAATCAATCATGACTTGTTTGATGTGGGTTTGGTTGATGGAATTAGTAATAATGAGAAGGGGATTTGGGTCCCTAGAGTGGATGGAAGGTATTTTCAAATCTTTAAAGGTAACAAGATTGGGAATTTATAGGTCACCAATAAAGGTTGATAGACGTTAGGGTCCCTTTAGTCAGATCTCAATGGATTTCAAAGCCTCTATCAGTGCTTGGTGGTGATGGGGAGAGGTAGAGATCAACTTATACAAGCTCATCTTTGCCAGGGTCTGATGAAGTTGCTTGAGGATAACTCTCATGATGTATTCTAAGGGATAAAATTGGGAGGCACCTAAAATAGACACCTTGGGTTTAGTGGAATATGGAGATGGATGGGTGTGGGTTAGTTGAGAGTTTTAAGAGGGGTACATCTAATGAATGGACAGCTTAACCTTTCCCTTATCCTTTTGTTATGATAGTTTGACCACATTGATAGTATGTATAGAAGGAGAAGTTGAGGTAGTAGACTGGTTAGACTCATCTTCACTCTTAGGTGAGTGTGGAAGAGTAGGAAAGAGTTAGGTAGGAATGATTAGTGGTTAGATTGGTATGGGTCCCATATGAGGTTCATCTATTAATAAATCATCCTCATCATAAAGCCAGTGGATAATGGTTTGGAGAGCCTTGTAATTATCCATGTCATGGTGAGGTGTCCTATGGTCATCATACTAGATGGGTTTGGAATAAAGATGTTGAAAGGGTATGATGAGAGGTAAGGATAAATAATATGTATATAATAAACTATGGATAATAGTTGATTAAGACTCAGCTAAAGGTGTTAGGGGTATGACAGTCTTTGATTTGATGGTTGAAGTAGGAGTTTGTTTGAAGATAGGTTTATTTATAGGTGTTTTGGGTAGGATGGTGTGCTTATTTGATGACCTCAATTTAGGAAAAGAGTTTGAGAAGATAGATGTGGAATATTCCAAGGTGGGTAGCTTAGGTATTATTGGTGCATTGAAAATAGGTGCATTAAAGAGTAACTATGAAGGTATAACCGAAAGAGGCAGAGGGGTTTTAGTAAAGGTAATTAGATTCTTGCTCAAGGTATAGGGATGAGGACCTAAAATGGAGGGAAAGGTTTAGGGAGGAAACATTTGGTCCTTCCAACCTTTATGTGAGTTTACCTATTTGGTTATTCTGTCTTGGCATTTAGTTGTTTTTTCTAGTGAGGCAAGCTCCACCTTCACAGAGGGTGACTAAGTCTTGGTGTGGGGAAGGTGTAAAGGTTTATTATTGGTTTTAGGATGTGATTTGGTTTTTTAGGTTCTAGGTGCCTTGTATGGTTGAGGGTTTGTTGGGTTAGTACATTTTTTTATTGGTTTGGTTGGTAGGATAGAAGTTTAGATCATAGAGGTGGAGGGTTGGTTTACTAAAGGTATGGTTAGAAGTTATTTATTGGTGATATAAGGTAGCATTAATTTTTTCTAGAAGGTGACTTGGTCCATGTTATGGTTGGAGATAAATTTCAATTTTTTCACTAGCCTAGAGAATAGTCTATAGGTTGGTTTGATTCCCTAAATAGTGGACCTAAAATATAAGCCCCTAGGTAGAGACATAGGGATGGTAACCAAATCCTCTTCCTTAATTAGAGTATGCAAGGTTGGGATAGGTGGTTCCTCTATGGGACTAGTAGACATGGGGGTTTCCTCCTTCGGAATTATTTTTGAGAGGGGATTAGGTTGTTTAGTAGTTAAAGTAAAGATAATGTGGTGATGGTTAGTCATTTTCATATATTAGTTGAAAGGGAGGTTAGGGGCTATACTACCTCAATAAGTAGAGGGAGAAAGGATACTATTTACTTGGTTTTAGTGTCTAAAATAAGGGAAAGTAAGTCCCATATCTAAATAGATAGTGGAGGCCCAAAATATTGGGCACTAGGTGGTTTGGTAATGAGTGCATCAAGGACCATGTTGACTATATGGGTATCATGACATCACTCAATGTTGTTTCTCTCATTCTTGGTAAGAGAATAGTTTGGTAAGGTCTATTAGAATATATCAATGGCATGGTTCAATGGTGTATTGGTGTTGTCGAATGTAAGCTCCCCCTTTATAATGAGGGATTGTATAAGGATATTGAAGGTGTTACACCTACTGATGTTATGACCTATTACCCAATAAAAGGCACATAGATGATTCTTGTTAAACCAACTAGGTGTAGGATGAGAGGCATAAAACTAGTAAGGATGTTTGATAAGAGGAAGTTGAATGATATTTGCTTTCAATTTTTCCTCCAAGATGAAAGCATAGGATTCTCAAAATGGAGTGAGTTACTTTTAGTTATTTTAGGTTTGGCTCCTTGTGTTTTTATTTGAGGAACTAGAGGAAGTAGATTGGTTGACAGAAGGTGGAGTGTCTTTAAGGACAACCATATTTTTGGTTCCTTTGTTCTTGGTGTTGGTACTAGACTAGTTGCTTAACTTGGAGAAAGAAGCCTCATTTCATTTATAGGTTAAATTCTTGTTTTTAAGCTTTAGCTTACCTTCATCAATGTCTTGGTTCTATATCTTACATTCTATGGTAAGATCTTCATTAAATGTTTGGAATTTTTGGAGACATAGGGTAGAGGAAATATGCTTGACACATGTCTGAGTGAAGAGCTCTATGAGTTTAGGTTGAGGTAGGGAGAGGAGAGTTAATTAATTAGGATCCTCAAATGAGCCACAAAATTGGAAATGGATTTATCCTCAAACTTTTAGATGGAGTAGAGGTCAATGATAGAAACTTTATTGGAGATATTGATCAAAAATGGTCTGAGAAGGTCTAAGTCAGTTGGGTAAAGGAGAAAATGGTGTGCTCAGGTATGGAACTATACAAATCCAAAGTCAAATCATCTAGAGACATGGGGAAGGTATGAATAATAAGGGCATCATCATAGGTAATGAGCTAACATGCATGCCTAAATGCCCTAAGGTGCTATCAAGGATCCTTCTTACTTTAAAACTTAGAGAACTTGGGAAGTTCCCATTAGGGATTATATGGCATAATAGGTATGGATGGATGGATGGATGGGCTCATTATATATTTGGTCATATGACAAGATGTTGTTAGCACCAAAAATGGATGAATCTAATGTGGTCATATTATCTTTAAACATCTTAATTAGGTCTACTTAAGGTTGATCACCTAAAAGGTTATAAGATGCATATTATTGTGGTGGCTGGGAGACATGATAATAGTGGGTAGAAGGTTGGGAGGTTATCATATATTGGTAAGTGGATACCACTAGTTAGGTAGAAGATATATAAGGATAGATAGATATGGGTGGTTGGGTAGCAACTACATGCCCTTGTAGACTAAGAATGTATCTAGAGGTTGGTCTAAGGGGTACTTGTTAGATATGAGTGGCACTTGGGTTGGTGACCAATGGAAGGGTGGTGAGCCTCATAATAATTGGTGACAAGGTAGAGGGTATAGACACCACAAGGCTCTGAAGTAAGGTAGTGGTCAATAGACTGGATGTAGCTAAAGGAAGGTTGGTAGTAATAGAGGTAGGCACTCCTATAGTAAAGGGGTGGTTGTTAATAGTATAAAGTATAAGGGTAATGGTAATTTTGGTTGGTTGTTTTTCTATGGTAGTCTCAAAGGGGTTGTTGGTTGATGAGGAGGCTTGGGTAGTCAATCATTGGGTAGTAACCATGGAAAAAAAGGTACTCCCTATGAGGTGGAGAGGCATGCCACAAGGTAGATGTGTGATTAGGGTAGAAGTTAGGATACAATAATACATGGTGGTAAGATAATGTTGAAATGCTATGAGATTGTTATCCAAGAAAGTGGTAAAATTCTCATCTCCTTAAGGAACATCTCAATTGAAAGTAGGGATTTTTTGAGGTGTGACGAGAGTCTTTTGGTTCAAAGGTATAGTTTATGGATGAAGAGGTGGCAAAAGTATGTGTGTTTGGTGATGTGTTTTTCTCTGTAAGGTATCTTAATTTTTGGCAAGTGAGAACCACATTAGATAGGGGGATAACAAAACACAAATAGTCTCACTACTCAAAAAAAGAGAAGACAATAAAATGAGCGAAGAAATCAAATCACACTATAAAAGATATGTTAAGCCCTAAAGTTTTAATTAATCTCACTTTTGGATTATGCCTTAAAAATTTGTGTGATTAAAATTAGTTTGAAGACAAGGTAATAGAGAGGAAGTCTATGGTTTGTTTTAGGTTATGTTTAGGCGCTAAAACTTAATATATATTGAGATCAATACCTAGCTTGGTATTGGGGCCTACCCCCTCACTTCACACAAAACAACGATAAGGGTGTCAAGTGCTTAACCAAAAAATATTGATATTTAGATTTTATACTCAAATAGAGAGCTAAGTTATTTCTCCCCTTAGCAATGACCTCCAAGTAAGATTTTTGAGAAAGTGTAAGGTTACCTCTAGGTGATGAAATCCTAGTCGGGCTTTGTCTCAAATTTGTTTGATGTTTAATTGGTGAAAGTGGTTTGGTTTAGTGTATGAAATAGATAATGAAGCTAAAATAGCCTACTTTACCTTTATGTTAATCTATGTGAACTAAACTTTCAATAAGTCTATGTATGTACTTAATTTTAAGCTCAAAATAAAATTTTAATTTTGTTAATGGTCATAGAATAGAGAGAGAATTCAAGCAAACAAGAACCTATGTAAGGACACAAGGGTCCCACCAAGCATGCCAAAATATTTCAATGAATTTTTTATTATTATTAGAAAAGGGAAAAGGAGAAACTAAGTATAGGTATGGTTGAAAAACCTATTTGATTTTTCATCCATGAAATTAGAAGACTATTAAAAGCTCTTCTTTGGCTTGGGAGGATGAACTCCAAATAAGAAATCACTAAAGTAAACTTGTTAGTTAGATAGATAGTTGAGGCGATTGCTTAGTAATATATATATCCCAAAATAAAGAGATTCCTTAGGGGTTATCAATCCACTCATTTTAGATAATTAAATTTAAAAAACATAAAGGAAAGTACTTGCATAAATGAATCTAAAGGTGCTGAAATTGAATACAAGAATGCTTGATTAATAAAATAGACTAGAATGATTAAAATAGTGATGAGATAGTTAATACTCATGCTAGAGAGTTGGGGTCTGCTTGAAAAAATTAGATAGGGGTCTATGAATAGGTAAGAACATATAAAGTTAAATTTAATTTGGTTTAGGTAGGTTAAAATAGCTTGTTAGAATTTGTTTCCATAGTGACTATCGATGGTTGGGATGATTTTTAATGGTTAAGGTGACCATTAGTGGTTGGACAGATCATCAGTTGTTTGTAAAATCATTGAGGGTTACTTATATGGATCTAGGTTGGTAAAGAGACTAATTAATGGGATCAAAAAGTGATATTTTATGAGTTGGGTTATCATTGGGATGAACACAAAAAGTAAATAAAGTAATGGAATACTAAAAACCAAATACTTATCTTACCAATAGTTTATTATGTGATTTATTCAAGTACTTGACATATTGGTGGAATGTAGTTTTATTTTGATAGAGTAATGATACTTGGTGTGTTATCAGGGCTAAAGTGATAACTTGACTCTATGATGTAGTAACCGGTTCATTAGATTGTTGATGGAACATGACCTACAAAAAGAAACTCTTAGATATATAAGATCTTAATCATGATTGTATATAGATTTCACCTCTTTTCTCATCTCCTCTTATATATAAGGTAAGAGAGTTGAAGCAATACATGAAATGGGCCATCTAATTATAACTTGCTCATGTAATGGTTCACACATAGATGAGGATAAGTTATTTTTAACAAAACAAGGTAGGTGAGTTTGCATGCTAGTTATTAAGGAGTTGCACCCTAACTATTAATGGTCAAGTTGATCATCTATAATCATCTTAACCATCAATGGTTGAGGGTGAAGAATAAAATAGGTAAAATTTAGGGTAAAGGCTAGTTAAGTCATTTAAGTTACATTGACTATGAGTTAAGTTCAATTAGAGGTTATAGGGTTGGATGGTCCTAAGGGATCCTAAGGTAGTCCAAGGGAATTATGAAATTCAAAATCATAGTGTGGATTTTTGGTGTCTACAATTAACTCAAGTAAAATTGATTTACAACTAGTTATAAATAATCCTCTTCAAATCTCCCCATCTTTGGTACCTTGCATGATCTTGAATGAGTTATTTAGCATTAACAATAAAGTGATGGGTGTAGCTGACTTTCTAAAACTCCTCTTATAGCCTTCTATGCCATTATTTGTCAAATAACTACACTATAAGGTCAATCATACATTTATTATCTCTTAAAGGTTAGTCAACTCATGATAAGGATTAGTTATGTGGTTATTGACAACTCAAGGACTAGTTGTACATGTAATTACACTTAAAGACTAGTTAACTCATTCACTAGCCTCTTAATGATATATTATGTGTATGATTACCACTTAATATCAGTTATATGGCATGGATAATATGTATCAACTCTCATCAATAGCTTTCAAATACATTTTTCACATTACTTACTTGACCAAATAGGTCTACTAGACCAATTAGGCCTAGTAACCCAACTGCTTGAATATGATTGAACTAAAAACTACATGAAATGATTACAACCTTAAAAGATAGCTATTTTGAGATATGAATAAATGCCTCATATCATGAAAAGGTTTTTTTTTGGGAATGAAACATCTATAAATTTGTCAAACTAGTTGGTTAGGCCAAACTATCTTTTATTTCTATAGACTAGCTGATTAGAATGAACACCAAAGGGCACTTAAAAATATGGTTATGAGAATATAATGGAGTTATAAGGTTAATAAAGTTCTAACCATCTTTTTTTCATGATTGAAATCATCTTAAAATGCTTTGTACCTCTATTTTTCGATTTTTTCCTCTAAAACCCCTATTTTTTGATAGGTACATATAGTTATATACATCATGGTACCATAGCCACGACCTTTTCTGAGTATAATTCATGATTAAAGAGTTTCTAGGATGATTCATGGGTGTTTGGATGTAATAAAATTCACATTTCTCAAAATTGGTTTGTAGGAGGTTTTAGGGAGGGTTTTGGAGGTGAACCTTCTTAACGATGGTTCATAAAGTAATGACCTCAAAACCATAACTTCTTGACATGGATATTTGGTTCATATACCCCTTAAAATTTCTTTAGAATATTGGTTTCTCATACAAAATGTGTGTAAAGATATGTACTTAGAGAAGTTTGCTTATAGGGTTATGAATGTATTCTAGGCCTGCTTATAGCCTTAGTGATGGTTTATAAACCTCAAATCCTCAAAAAACCTTAATAATTCATGGATTTAAATTTACCTAGGGTTATAAACTCTTGATAAAATAATATGATCTAAATTCTCATGTGGTGAAATATATAAGCATTAAAATAAGTGGTTTGAATGAATATCCTAACTACATAGTTCAAATTAGCTCTGTAAGATTATAAATGAGCTATATTTTTTCTATATAATTTAAAATAGATTTAACATGCCTATAAAAACTTATAACATATTCTCAATAAGTCATCTTTTTTTTCAATGTTTGAGTGTCTTCATGTGGTGTAGGCCTAAAATAGGCTTTTAGGATTGTTTTAGCGTAATCTAAGTGTTGAGGTCTGAGGAACCTATAGGATGACATGGGGGATTAAAAAATAGAATTATAATACTTTTATACATATTATCAACCGTATATATCTTTTATATCTTCTCAAAAACTCAATCTTACTTGGTTTTCTAATGACTGCCTGTAGGAATGATTGTTTAGACTATGTGTTTATGTAAGACAAAGGTATACAAATATTTTTTACTTAAATATAAGATTTAATGGGGTTTTAAAATTCTTACTTATACTCCTATATTTATAATACATATTTATTTCTAAGTCTCAGGGTCACCTTTTGCTCTGTATGCCTTTATTCCACTAACATAGGGTTTCAAGCAGTCATATTTGAAACAAACCTTAATGACTGAATCTTCAACCTTAGTTCCTACAATGAGACTCTAAATATAATATAACATTGATATAAAATTTAAAAATATTTTATAATTTCATACCTCTTCAAAAAAATATCAAAACATGCAAAGGGTCTTAAGAACATGCACACATTCCTATTTTGGATCTTTCTTCCTTAACTAGCCCTCAAAGGCATTTAAACTTGAAAACATGAATGTGATCAATATAAAAATATGTATTAGGAATATCATTACCTTTATCTTCATTATATATATATATATATATATATATATGAATCTTAAACTTTATGTCACACTCTCAAACTTCATTATATATATATATATATATATATATATATATATATATGAATCTTAAACTTTATGTCACGCTCTCAAACTTCTTAAAAGCTCATTTGGTCCCCAATGACTATTTGTTGGCTAGGGTCTATTTATGATAGAATAGTGAGTTCTTCTAGTTACCATATGAATTTTAAGATGGAATTAATAGTTTTATATACTTATCATGATCATATATACCAAAACTTATAACATGATTCCACCTATAGATGCTCCCAATTCATAATTTTCTCCAAGATTGGTTCTTGGGTGTTGACTATGTGTATATGACTATGTAGATGCATGTTGGTTGTGTATGTTTAATTTTTTGGGACTATAAACTATAGTATCATTATTTATCAAGATAATAACACTTAATAAAACTCTCACTCTTTATCATATTACACTTAGATACCTCATTGACTTGCTACTTGTTTGATAAAAAAGAAGACCTATAGGCTAAGGCCTATAGGTCACTTTTTTACAGTATAGGCCACCTTAACATCACATACAAACCTTAACCTTGATAATTATTTCAAACATGATATTACATTATCATATTTTTTTGATCTATGAATCATATGTTAACTAAAGGTCACTTTGAGCTCATGTATCTCATTGAACATTTCACATCACCATGATGGTTGTAGGTGTGCATTTGGGCAATTATACAAACATTATGTTGATGAAGGATATGAGGTGAGTTTGTAAATTATTAAAATTTTAATTCTTACCATTCACCTTAGAACCTCTTTATCATTCATCTGAACCAATACCAAGGCCTTGATGCTCACTTTAAAAAATCAATCGTTATGAGGCTTGTCAAACTCTACTATATAGACTAAGATAGAGTACAAGCATGGTGAATTGTGAGTGAGGTTTGGAGATTTTTCATGGTGTCCATTGTATATATTTATTCCATATTATTTTCCATAACAATCTTTTCTTACTCACTTGTCTTTATCTCTAAAAACTCCTTAAGACTACATTGAAGTATCATCATCCCTTCAACTATAGGTGAAGATGGGGAGTTGATTGTAGGTGATCATTCATGACTTTTTATAGATCATGTCTTCTTGGATCATCATATGGACCTTTTTTACCTTGACAAAATCATGCTTATTAGCCTTCTTCAAAACCAAAACATAGAACCTTTTGGATATAATAATTTGACTATCTGGTAATATGACTATGGTGTATGGGGAGGATCACTGTTTTCTTAGATGGAGTTACTCATATTTAATCCTTGAGAATGTCAAAGATGAATCTTATCAAATTTTTATTCATTAATTCATTGATCTCCATAAGTTTCAAAACCTCACTTGAAGATCAAACTCTCTTTATGGTATTTATTCATTTATCTACCCACCTCTTGGCTTATGACTTTGTACGGTTTAAGATATGATTGTAGGTGATATTTATCTTAGGATCCTAAATATAGATCAACCAAATGATATTTAAAAGAAATATTTGATGAATCCCAGTGCCAATCATAGGTTTTAAATGATGTATTTACTTTAATATATTCATTTAAGTCTCAAGGTTTCTTTTATATTACACTTGGTGATCTCTTTTGACATGATTATAGGTGTAAGTTATTATGTCTTGTAAAATTTGATTCAAGCATAGATGATAAAATACCTTGAGGAAATATGGTCACCAATATGTACATGATGTTCTTCAAACTGAATGAGAGTGAAAACTTTGCTTCATAGTCCTGAATCCATAGACATTCCTTGAAATTAGCCTTAACAAGACTATAGATGTTCATTAAAATTGGATGTAAGTGGAGGTTATTTAATTTTTTATTAGTGTATATAATTGTATACCTACTTTATTTAGAAACATAATTGTTTCTATCATCCTTGACTCCTCAAAATAGTGAAACAATGAGGTGGAATTGGATGGAAAGGTGGTGATTACAATGGATGATGGGAAACAATGAAATTAAGTAACCTTGTATAATGGTGAAAAGGTGGTGACAATACTATGAGATGGGGTGACATAAGAGAGATATGAAATGAATCATGAATCTAAAACCTAGATAGTTATGAAGACCATTAATGAAGCATGTATCTCCCTTAGTTGTAGGTAGATATTTTTCTCTGTTTATCATTGTTTTAAGGTTTACATACCACATTTTCATGACCATGATGATTCTTATAGTCTTCAATCCTATTTAATAGTGGAATAATGAGGTGGGAGTGGATTAGAAGTGATATTATGGTGATTGGCTGAAATGATAATGGATATGAAGTAATGAGCATATAATAGTGATGAAAGGTAGTGATAAGACTATGACATGGGATGACACAAAAGAGAGGTGAAATAAACTAGAATCTAACACCTTGAAATTCATGAAGACCATTACATAAGAATAGGAATATTCCTCAATCAAATATACCACTTTGTAGGTCTTTGACAAGCATACACTGCTGAAAATGGAAACCTAAGAATAATCAAAACCTTTAATAAATGGTAAATTTAGTTAAGTTATGCTAAATGGAGACTCCACAAAGATGTTGAGAGCTTATTTATCAATTATTTACACTGGTATATTTAATAATCCTTGATAATATTTAAATATTAACACATTAACGTGAAAGAGGATTGTAAACCATGTTATGATGAATCTTTATAACCATGGATCATCCTTTAAACCGTAAAATCTCTCCAAACTACATACAGACTATATATTTGGCATTCATTTATCTTAATCTGATACATATGTCCTCACACATGTGTAAATAATATATTTACTATCATGGGAAGGTTTCTCATATTACTAAAAAGCTCCAAAAACACTCATTTTTCTATCATGATGCCCAGATGAGGAGAAATCTCAAAAAAATTGTCACTTGCTTGAATGAACAAGGCATAGTGAGTGCTTTAGATTGGTAAAGATGGTTCATAAAGGAGATAAAGATAAAATAAGAACCAATTCCCATATATATAATATTTTTTAGACCATTTCCTCTACCAGAAATTCTAAATCTTTATTTTCTCTCTCATGACCGTACCATCTGTAAACCTAAAGTGTTCTCTTGATGTGTAAAGGAGATAAGTCAATAGAGAGATCTAGTTTTGATCCTACATGACATAGTTTTTAATTTTATACCTATTATAAAACCAATAATAAATTCAAATTTAATATCATGATCTCTATTTTATGAAAAAGGTCATACAATTCCATACTTTTGCATGGAAACTCATGAAAATGGCTCTTTTCTTGCATAGTCTCTAAACTTCAAGCTTTGACCCAATAAATTTAGGGTATATGAGGAATAACACAAGTTTTTTAGCATATTAAAATATATAATAAACATTTTAAGACTAAAATGGAGAGAAAATTGACACATGGTATCTTTTGGAGGCCAAACTACACTTTAGAATTACATGAAGACATACTTCCAAAGCATAAGACTTTTAAATTAAGTCAATTACATAAATATGAAGGTGTTTTATAGATATTTTGGATATTTAAAATGAATTTTTAGGTTTATTTTTCTTTTTTAAAGGTAAAATATTCCTTTTAGATAATGTTTACATAGCTTTAAAAAGGAGATTTAACACTGAATGCCATAAAATAATATTATAACCACCTAAAAGGTTTCAAATAAAATTTTATGTATTTTGACGACACTTGTCAAATATTATAGATATCCACATACCTTGAATATATATAATATACCATTATTAAACTCATCACAAGTTGAAACTAAGAGAAACCATGATAGTACATTGATACTTACTCCTTTCATATGACAATCAAAGACATCTTGATGATCAAGTACATCATCTGAGGACCAAGGACAACTAGGACATGAAAAATTTGTAATGTAGGGGTTACAATTTAGCCTTGATAGTACAATTACCAACATTAGTTGAATTTATTAATTCCTTAGGCCATAATAAATATTGGTAACCCTATATTTATAACTTGGTATACTACCCATATAAATTTTCTCTACATAGTGATGGTTTTTGGGGAATATTATTCAACATGGATTTTGCCTGATTTCTAGTTTTCTTAAATCTATTCATTATTCACCAAATTATGAATTGAAACATTTAATCCATCATCTACTAGGATGTATCCTATGATTTTGCCTTGGTGACCTCCCATACACCTTCCTTGTCATCTTATAACCCTACACTTTTATTATACTAGAAATGGTTGTCTAAAGATCTTATTTTCTAAAAATATAAAATCAAAAAAGGAAATAATTTTCACCTATTTATCTTATAAAATTAAAATTTAGAAACATCTTACTATTTATCTACATATTTCATATTTTTTTCCTATAGTTTTGTTCCATGCATCATTTTTAGGAACCAAAAGAATTGTAAGGATCGTAGAAAAGTAAGGAAAGTTTAGGTGGTAATAGAATTTATTTTTTATAAATTTGGATTTTTATTATTTTTCATGTCTAACCATTTAGATTTTAGATTGAAACCTGTAATAATCTAAAACACATAAAATATCATTTGTCAAATGAACAAGGTAAGTGAATGTATATATTTATTTTTATTTATTTACTTTCATTTACCTTCAAACATTTTAGCATTTATTTTTAATATTTACCTTAAATTTAGAATGGGGTTATATGGTTAATAATATAGACATAGTTTAATCACAATGGTGATAAAATAATAAACTATAGTCCAATTAATATAAAACATAGATAAATAATAATATAAATTTATACAACTCATATTACTAAAAATAGTAAAGTATAATTATTGAAAGATATTTCAATAAATAAGAAACAATGGTACTTGGTTGGTTTATTTTGTAGAGGTAGATATAAACTTGAAATATTTTAAAACATGTAGGAATAATATTTTTTTAACTATTTTTCATATTATATAAGGTTTTCTCTTATGTACATCAACATTGCTATCAGATCTAGATGCTACCATCTCACTAGTATCTGAGTATAATGTAGGTGAATATAGATGCAAGAAACTTAAATCTCTTAATATTTTTTTTGTATTTTTATTGGTGTATACAAATTTGAGACACATGTTGTCTCTTTTCAAATTAATAAAAATCTCTATTCACCCCTTTTCATCCTTAGATTGATTTTTCATAAAAAAGGGTTAGTGGGATCATGGTGTCGAGCTACCCTAAATATCAATCTATTGATTGGAACTACCTATATATCCAATACTCTAAATATGGACTCAAATTATGTATTTCTCATTGGTTTTTTTAGAAAGTGTGTGTACAAGGGTGAAATATATTAAAGGATGATGCATAAGGTCACCCAACTACTAATTTAATAAATATCACTCATGGGTTACTATTTGGATTATTTAAACTTATAACGTGACTGATCATATGATTGATATGATAATAGGTATCAATAAGGTAGAATAGAGTGGTTATGAAGTTTATTAATTTAGCTTTACTAGGTGTTTGATTGGTATTTTATAGATGTTGAATGAGAGGGATTAAATTCATATTTATAACACACCTTCATAAAATATCTCATGGTAGGGTTTAATTAGACAAATAGGTCGACCCCTTGCTTTAGAATCATTTTAAATTTGGATGAATTTTTTCTACTAAACGCTAGATAAGGATCTAGAAACTAGTTTTAGTGGTAGTATCCCTCTATGCCTATTAATGTCCAAAAGGATAGAAAACAAGTATTGCTATGAAACTAACAGAGAATGATTCTTATAAAATTTTAATATTTTTGTGTGATACACAAGACTTCAGTCACTATACCTATATGGATTAGATTTAGAGATAATCATTTAGACATAACGAGATGTTGAATGAAATATTTTCAGTAATAAGGAGGTCTAAAACTTAAGGGTATAACACTAATTTCTATTTTTCAAATGTACAAGGATGTTATGCTATAACTATTAGGTTTTAGTATCTACATTTTTCCATCATTTATTCTATAAATCCATAGTGATGAAACTAATATACTTGGTTGTGTATAACACACCTTGAATTTGATTGAGCCCATAGTAAGTGATTTTTTATGTACATGACTTGTAATCATGAGAATCATATGCTATAAATCAATACGTACAGATTGAAATTTTAAATATTTTAAATGCTTGAAAATAAATAGAGTAAATAAGGAGTACACATGTGTCGATGCACACATTTGTATCTTGATTATTTCACTTAGTAAATATGTTGCATTATGAGGTAATGGAGTTGGAGAAGGTTCAAAACTAAAATCTAGAGATTTAAAAGTGGGATATGATAAGGTAATATGGCCCCATTCTAGTTCAAGTATGAGTTTTACATGGCCATTGAGATCATTATCATAATCACATAATTGAAGTGTGAATTTATATAATCTAGTGAGGGTGCATGATATAATCAAATTATCTTATAAATTCTTGACATTAGATGATTGAATCACTCCAACATATAAATCTAGTGAGCTTGAATTATTTAATCACTTCAACATATAAAATTAACCCTTTATTTCATAGAAAAAAGGCTCAATAATAATACATTCTAGTGTAATTGATGATTCCTAGTGAGTAATATAATTCTTAAGTTTTTAATTTTTTAGTTTAATATCATGGCATATGAAACTCTAATATGTATTATCTAGATTATATGTTTCATAAATTAAAAAAAATGTTTCAAATCTATGAAAAATTAGTGAAATGTATAGATTTATTACCCAACTGGATATCTAAATCATGTAACTAACCTAGAAATCTATGAATGTGTGGATTTTAGGTTTTTATTGCTTGCCCCAATAGATTTTGAAGATATTTATTATGTGTATAAATTTTTATGTCATAATACTATTACATCCCCCAACTTAAATGTATAAATTGATAATGTTTATAATTATCTAGGTTGTGTTTTTATGTCATGAACCCACTAAAATATTGAACCATGAAAAAATTTGAGGTCATGATTTTATGACATGACCCCACTAATATAGCCCCTCCATTTTAGGTGATGACTATTGAATATTCTATGTACCTCTCCTCAAATGGAGAATGGAACTATATAATTTGTGTATGAAACATACACCATATAGGGATAACATGTTAAAGAATATATATCAATTAGGCTCTTATAATGCGGTGGAATCAAGTCATAATACACATGATATAGAGCATGGAAATGTATATAAATTAATAGTAAAAAAATATAAAATAATCAAAGCCACTTATAAGATCAATCAATTTAAAGGAAATGAAAGGTCAAAGGAGACCTAATACAATGTGCATGTTTAAATATCACATAATTTAAGGGGATGACATATTTAAATGTCTAATAAACATGGAGTGGTATACTCAAAGTTAAAAAAATATATAAGGTATAAGGTTCAATAGGTAAGGAAAAAATTTAAATGTTCTACAATAAATACAATACCAAACAAAATAATAAATTAATGGAAGTGATAGTTTGAATAAAGTAACAGACCATCATAAGCATATTATACTAATACCTACATATATGCTTTAAAAAAAATGTCATGTAGTATGTCATATCAAGTACACTACCAAAGATATGAACATGTATATAGACATGTGCTAGTAATATAATCTCAAATATGATAACATATAGATGATCATAAAATAAATGTAACATGTATCAATCATGTTCAAAGAAGTATATGCCCCTAATGTAATATATGATGTGACTAGGGGAAGTTACAACATATGTAAGTGCATATATTTTGTGTTTGGGTTTTAATATATCAAACTAAAATATTTTTGAAACATATGTTTATATATGAATGAAATGATATTCTATCTATTAACAAAAAGAAAAAAGACATTGATACCAAGGAGATTATAAAATCTGAGAATGTTGATTTTTTTGTATTTTTGAATTATATATGTATGTATGTATTTATATTTTTTTAAAGGAAAAAAAATATATCTTATGATTGGTTCCAAGGGATGATTATATAAATCCCAAAACTGGGATTATGGTATGTGAAACTACTAGTATTGGCAAGAAGCATGGATAGGTCTCATATGATTTGTAAAATATGTGGTATAATACATATGTGTAATAGTAATATTTAGTAAAAAATAAATATAAAATGAGTAGGGGTTAATGAAAACCATCATGGAATTCTCTTTGATTTATTTGAATTAAATTTAATTAGAACAAGTTTATTTTCTCTAGGAAACTGAGTATATTGTGTAGGAATATTTCAAGATTCTATGGAATACACTATGTGTCTATGGTAAAAATACATCTAAATTATGGTATTAATAATAAATTTTATTGGGTGTTTCTTAAATTTTTTTTTAGTATTAGCCTTAATAGGTTTGATAATTATTTTTCTTGAAATAAATTGTTTTTGTTCAAATAGATGTTCATATGGAATTCTAGGAACTATGACTACCTTGTTGGTATGCATGTATTTAATAAACTCATGCACTATATAAGGTAATTATAATTTTATACCAATAAAATATGAAATAATATTTCATATTTTATTATTTAAAAAGTACTAACCACATGTGTTGGACCACCATGTAAAGATAAATCAGTCTCATCAATAACTCAATGTGATGTGATATCAAATAATCTCACCATTTTTATTAAAGGGTGTAAATTATCATGTGCATATTAAAAAATATGTAATTTTTTTAATGTTACATATATTATCACTACAAAATCCAATCATAACACTATCTATATGATAATAGTCAAGGTATGCTTGAATAAATAATGAATGAAGATATAAGTCATAATCAACTATTTCACTATCATCGAATGTAATAGAAGGTATTTGAACCATATGATATATTTTACATTTATAAGTGAAAATAATACCATATAATGGTTTAACATAATTTATGTGTATTTTATTTTTTTCTACTTCTTTATCTTTCTTATAATGGTCATACAAAGAATTGTTAAATATCTTCTCATTCTAGTGATGACTAGGTTGTGAACTTGAATCCTTTAGAGGATCATCAAAAGTAATTTTTTGGTCACAAATGGGGTATTGGATATTATGATTCAAGTTATAAAATGTTTTCATAGAATTTTCAAGGCCTTGGTGATAGTCACAATATGAATTAACATAATATCCTTTTGGTAGATGTTGAATCATATCAACCTCTATGGGAGGAGGGATAAATATGATATGAAACTTCATAAGCTTAAAATGTAAATAATATGGATACTTAGTTATTCATGTAAATTTTATCTTAGATGCATTTCATAAGACAAGTAAATTATGTTTATGTGACACTACATTAACCATTTTGGTTGTTCGCTATCTAAGTTATTTAGGTTTGAATTATATCTTGGTTTGACATGAAACTTGGTATTGGATGTAGTCAATATGTTTGATACATACTTGAGTTTTTTATAGGATATAAGTTTCATTTCACACTCTCAAAAAAATATGGCATAAGTCATTAAATGATTTGACCTTTTTGAAAATAGTGGACTCATGTAATGGGGAAAGAAATATTTACTTGAATAAGTCCTATAATTCTTTATCTGACATTGGATTTTTCATTTTACCCAACATTATTTTTTACCTCAAAATATATTCATTAATAGGTTCCTTGGTTCTTTTTTTGATCTTTGAAATATTTTCAATGATGTTGATAGAAAATTATTCTAGGAATTGATTTTTTATAGGTTTGAATGATTTTATTGATTGGAGTGGTATGTCATAGAACAATCATAAAGCATAATAATTGAATATTCTTTGAAATAATTTGGTCAAAATTTTATCATTGTGATAATAATCAAGACATGACACATAAAAATATTGGATATGTTGTTCAGGATCACCCTTGACATCATAACATGTGAACTTAGTTGTAACAAAACCATTTGGGAAAGTGCACAAAGATATTACAGGTGCAAGAGGATTATGTAATACATCTTATCAATCAATAGCATAAGGTGATTTCATAGAATTTTATCAATATTAGTAATCTTACATTGTAAATGTTTTATATTTTTTACAAGGTCTTACATATTTTAATAACTAAGGTTTAGAGTTTTAGAAGTCACCAAAGGTGGTTTACACATGGTTTGAGTTGATATGTTGGTGTAATATATTTATTATTCCATCTATTTATTAAACTAATTATCCCTACACATGTAGATTCAAATTTCTTAGGTGATTCATTAGTCCATAGTACTTAGCTACCACTTGTTTTGGTTAAGTGGTTTTTACACATTTTTTCTCCACTACTCTACTATTAGTTAAGTCCATGTTAGGTTGAAGTTGCATGTTTTTATCCTATATAAGACACATATAATAAAGTTATTTATGAATCAAGGTAATTATTTCATATCTTATATCATATTTATGAATAAAATTAAGGTCATTATTACAAAATTATTGTCTGCTATAATACCATGATTTTTTTTTCTAATAGGTGATCTTATAAGCTACTAAATGAACATCAATATTTCTATTTTTATTCATATTTAAAATATTTTGCATCTTCTATTATATTTTATAACACAAATTAGTGAGATATTTTCATGGTACTTCTTCATGTGGCAATTGGTAGATCTTCTTTCTCTACCTTGGTAGATTTGACTCTAGAAAAGTTGTACTTCATGAGGGTTTGGTGCATTCAAGGTTTACATCAACCATGGTGAGAATTTTTTCATGAATTAAACACCAATGTGGGTTTCTAAAACCTCACACTAGCCATGGTTTCTCATCACCTGGTCTATATATATTATTTTTATGCCAACTACCTTCCCATCTCTTCCAAGAACATCACCCTATAGATGGCTCCTCCTTGACTCAAGAACACATGACAATGAATAAAGGAAAGGGAAAGAATCAAGAAAGAGAAAACAAGGGGGTAAGATCTATTTGTATTGATACATCCATCTCCTACATGGGTTGTTATGCCTGGTGCATCACGTCATATGTCTTCTCCATGTGTGAAGAAGCCATATGATATGATTCACCAAAATCAATAACCGATGTAGGATCTAAAGGTACCATTACAACTAGAACTCTCCCCTTTTTTTATCTTTTCCTAATTCTTTCCCATTCCTTTTTCATTTTCATTTTCTTTGGAGTCATGGGTTGATGAATATGGTTTGATAGACTTAAGAACACCTATGTTTTTATTGTAAAGAAGACTCATGAGGTGATCAATCTAATTTTTAGAACAATTGATTTAATCATAGTTTCCCTTTAAATACCCACCTTTTATCCTATATTTTTTTATTTAACACTAGAAGATGAAGTGTTAATGTTTGGTTTGGTGTTATGATGTACCTAAAAACCTACATTAAACTCTCATAAGTATGTCCAGACTTGTTATAATCCTCATATCATGATTGGTACTCAATATGAGCTAGTTATATGCCTTTATAACTTGGTGGTGACATTCTATGACCTCCTAATACTAGATCTAGTTTTTCTTCCAACATTCCCAACTACTTGCCATTTTTTAATCTCCAATCAATGCAGAAAATGAAAATCATTTTTTGACTAGTTAAAATGCCTTCCCTTAGAGCTTCCTTAGTATCCATTAAATTTTATAATGAGTAGATAATTTTAGGGTGAGAATATCCATACACCTTTAGAAAATAAAACACTATTTGGAACCTAAAATTTGTCAAAACAAAGTCCTATGTAAGCTTTTTTATCCTGGTTGATGTTCATTACATCATAAATGTGCTCCCATTACACTATGGCATTGTACATCTAAGTTTATAGGCATGTATCTTAATATGGAAGTACTTATCTTTGTAAAATTATAAACTTACAATTCATTCCATAATATTATTTTAAAATCAGTTATTTTTTAAACATTATTTTTATATAGTTGGTTTATTTTGCCTTAAGTGGCTTATCTTTGCTTAAAAATCACATAAGGATAAGTATGAAGGTTATTTTTGACATTAGTTGAATTAAATAGTACCTTAGTTTTATGTTGATTCTAACAAGTGGTTTTAAGGCTAGTCCACTCTCACCACAGGGCATTTTTAAAAAATTTAGTGCATAATTTTATTAAATAGGCATCATTTATTGTAAATTATTTGTACAATAACTTCTGATTAGTAGCCCAAAATTGAGCACCGTATTTTTTAAAGTTCATTTTTGTAATTTCCATTGGATTGGACCTATCTACATTATAAATTTCACTAGCATATAAAGTGACAAAATTTAATGGGTCAATCATAATTTAAACAGCATGTACAAATTATTATGATTCATTTTTTTATATTTATTCAATTTTTTGCAAACATAATCATATTATCTTTAATAGATATTAATTAAATTTATTTAATCACACCCTTAAATTATCATAAATGGAAATCTTCCATGTCACTCACCTTGGAAAACAAGAAGCTTTACAAGATAACTATGGGCATGCAAACTAAATCAGCTATAATTAAGGAAAAATGGTTTGAAAAGTGTGATAAAGATTTTAGTTTTCTATGTATTTCTATGTTACCATAACTAAGATTTCACATTGAATTAAAAAAATAACTGAAGGAAGTATGGGATACCCTAGATAAAATTTTTGGGAACTTGTATGAGATGAGAAGGCATGAATTGGAAAATGAGATGATTAGTCTTAGACCTAGACATTTTGACACACGTAAAGATTAATTCAATAAATTAAAATAATTAATACTAAAACTAAAAAATGTAAATTTCAAAAATTGGACTTGACTATTCTATTTTCATCTCCATCTTCCATGCAACTAATTTATCCCTTGGTAATTCAGGGAATATTCCCACCTTTCATGAGTTTGTTGCTGAACTGAATTGAGAAGAAGATAAACTAATTTATGTGGGTGAGATAAAGTTTAGAAAACCACATGATCTACTTGTATGACATGACATCAAAAATGTATCAAAAGAGAAGAAAAAAACACCAAAGATCATGAGAGCAAGAAGGATCAACCCACCACCAAACCAAACTTTGGCATTTCCTCTTATAGTGTTAAATCCTTAAAAAGAGAAGTTCAAATTTAGCTATTTCATAGGAAAAAATTATGAAATCAAATGTTTTCAAAATTAGATTTATCACCTCATGAGTCTTTTTAAGAAGAATAACATAGGTGTTCCTAATTTTATGAAACCATCTTCATCAACCCATGAATCCAAGGAAAATGACAATGAAAAATGGAAAGGAAAAGAGTAAACAAAGGGGAGAGATCTAGTTGTATTGGTTCCTATAGTTCTTACATGGGTTTTTAATCTATGTGCATAACATCATATGTCTTATTCATATATGGAGTTCACTTCCTTAGAGCCATGTGACATGTCTTCAATTTGACTAGATGACAATACTTATATAGAGGTGTTTGGCAGAAGGTCTATTGACATGAGTTATGAAACATTTAATAATGTTTCAAATACTCCATTAATATCAGCTAATATCTTATTAGTCTATTTGATTACTCATCTTGGTATGGCATGTTAGTTCAGTTCATAACAGATTTAGTATATGTCATAGATTTGCATAGTGATAGTATCATTATAGTGGGTTTAGTTGATCACGATATTTTATTATATTCTTTCTCCCTCTTTGTCCATATTTCATATTCTTCATCATATTAACTTTTAGTTCATGGAAATTTATATCTTGAGAATATTTCAAATGTTTATGACTTTCCTTCTACCATAGATGACTATAGTAGTGATGGGGACCCACTTCTTCCATGTCTATGTTAGCTTTCATGCCTTGAGGAGTTATTTATTGATCCACTTGCATCTGGTCTACCATAATTTTTTTAGGGAGTAGGATATTTGATTAAAAAAATAGAATATATTAAGAAGTCTTATATATAGTTTTAGGTCCTTCCACACTCCTTCAATTCTACATTAGATGCACCATCACTTCATGGAAAATTTTACATTTCTACTTTACATGGGGATCATAGTTTTATTGTATAGGAACCATATCTTAGTTAGATACCCATCAAATACTTGAATAATTAACTCACTTTTTCATGGTGATCCACTCTTTATTACATATAATTTTGATAAAATATAACTTCATGAGGCTTCTCTATAAAATACAAGGTCACTATAGGTATTTATATCTTTGAGTTGGGATTTATAGTCCTACTTTCTCTTCTTTATCTCTCTTTTTTTTTGTTTTTTTTTGTTTTTTTGTTTTTTTGGCAGGGGGGCGTGTTTTTTACCACTAGGTTTTATCCTTTTACTCCAATTTTTAAGAGTTCCATTATATGTGGGTACCTCATCAGGCCTTGTTGTTGGGACCCATTTTTTTATTTTCCACCCACTTAAGCTACACTAAGGGGGGGGTGTTGGTCTAGGATATTTATTATTCCATTTATTTATTAAATGGATTATCCCTACACATGTAGCTTTAACTTGCTTAGGTTATTATTGAGTCTATGGTAGCTAGATACAACTTATCTTAGCTAAGTGGTTGTTACATAATTATTCTCCAATAATCTACTATCAACTAACTCTATGATTCTAGGTGGATGTTGTATGTTCTTTATCCTATATAGGACACATTGTAAATTTATTTTATCAATCAAGGAAATTAGTCAAAATCTTCATGCATATTTCTCAATACAATCAAGGTCATTATTATATAATTCTTATGTGCTCACTCTACCATAATATCACCTATTAGACAATTCTATCATGATATAGGCATTGAAACTAATAACTTGGTTAAATTGATAGTGGTTCCATGGAGGATGTATAAATAGTAGTATCTATTTTAGGTAAAAATGGTGTAAAATCCCATATCTCTAATAACAAGATCAATATATGCACCTAATTATTCATCTATGATTTGTTTTTAGTTTATAATATAGTTTTTAGGTATCATCACTGTATTCATGGTTTTGATAGATAATCTCTCAAAACATAGAAATAAAATTTTAATCATCTAGATCTATAAGTTCATGTTCATTATTTGTATTAGATTCATTATTTTAATGGTCAAAATCATCTTCTATGATAACCTCTTCAATAATTTTTTTCATTTTCATTATTGTCACATTCATTAGGCATATTATTTAATACTTCAACAATTTTATTCATATCAGGTGAAAAAATAGGAAGCTCTAAGAGTTAAGTAGAAACACTACCTAATGTTAGGCTATGCCTAAGTTGAATATAAGTAATAAAATAGATCTATAAAAAATAAGGAAAACCTAAGTAAGTCAAATACTTTATGGAAAACTAGGGTTTGCATAAAAATAAATAGAGGTCAAGTTCACCAAAAGTTTAAACCTATATTTATAAGGGGATGATTGGGTTAATAATATGAAAATAATTAAATCACAAGGGTGATAAAATAATATATGGTAGGTGAATTAATATAAATTTTAGATAAATAACTTCTAAATTTAGATAACTAAGATTATTGAAATAGTAAATCACAACTATTGAAAGTTGTAAAATATTCAAGAACACTATTCTACATTAGTCATATTTTTTTTGAAATTACACTTCTATGGTTGTGGACACTACCATTAGATCCAAACATTATTTTTCACACTAGGATCTAACTAAGATTCATGTGTCTAGTACAAAATAGTGAATGAATTTAGATGTGACCAACTTCATTATTTTAGTTTTTTGTCTACTTTTTGTTTGTGTATTTAGATCTGGGATATAGGTTGCCTCTCTTTATGGATTGATTAAACCCAAAAGATTCACCATTTTCACCCTTGGAATTATTTTTTATAAAAAATGTGTTATTGGGATCATAATTTTGAGCTTCGAAAAATACCCCTCTATCAATGGGTGTTGGCTACATATAAAATACTCCAAGTGTGTGAAAAATCGTGAAATATAATATATGGTGATGCATGCAGTCATATAGATTGTAATTTGAAAACATATCACTAATATGATGCTATTTTGATGTATTGGACCTTTATTATGACTGATCCTATGTTTGATATTAAAATAGTGTTGAATGTGACATAATAGAGTGCTTATCCAATTGATTGATTTAAATTTAGTAGTTATTTTATTGTTATTTTATATATGATGAATGAAAATGAATAGAATTTTATTTATAACACACCTTTAAAAATATATCATGGTTGGGTTCAATAATACAAATAGGTTGATCAATATATTTCAAATCATTTTTTAGTTTGGGTGACTTTTATCTTCTAGGAATTGGATAAGGATTTGTAAACTACCATTAGTGGTAGTGTCTTTCTATGAATGATAGTGTATATAGGGATAGAAAATAAGTATTGATCTATTGATCAATAAGTTTCAAATCATTTTTTAGTTTGAATGACTTTTATTTTTTAGACATTGGATAAGGATTTGGACACTGCCATTAGTGGTAGCATCCTTCTATGATTGAAAGTATAGAGAGGGATAATAGATAAGTATTAATCTAAAATTAATAGAGAAGGATGTTTATCATTTTTTAAGTTTTTTATAAAATAAAGGAGACTTAGGTCATTAAAATGATATGGATCAAACTAAGATATAATTGTTTATGCATAGTGAGAAGGAAAATGTGAGCCTTTTCACATCAAGGAGGTCTCGAACTAAAGGGTAGAGCAATAATTGATATTTTTCAAATATATAAGAATTATATTTCATAACTATTCAATTTATTATATACATATATTTATTAACCACTATGTTTTTAAGTTTTTTCCCCAAATCTCCATCATGCATCACATAAATTTTCACTCATGGTAAGATTTAGGTGAGGCATGTGAATACCCGTGATATTTTGAACTTGATCACTTTACCCACATTTTATTTTTATGGTATTTTAAGGACATAGATCTCCTTGAGTGCATGTCCTAATCATTATACCTACAATAGGGTGGGATTGGCTTATGGTAATTTTTGAAATATGTTTGCATTATATTATATCATACATTCATTATTATCATTTTTAAATCCTTTAAGAATATTTATGTCTTATCTCTTTGTCTAATTTTGATTCATTATTTATATCCATTTTATATTCATATAATATCATATGGGTTGGCAAAGTGTGTTTCATGTCTATCTTTATTTCTATTATACAATTTTAGATGATATAATTTTTATTCTTGTCTTTGTAAGATATATTTTATTAACTTAGATGATCTAGTTATATGTCAGTTGACATCTTTTTTGACTGTATATACCATGTTGTTATCATCAACTTAGAATTTAAGATTGCTTTTAGATATTGGTTGTGTGTGTCTGAGTTATATTATCCTTACCAAAAATATAACTATTGTAACACAACTAGATACTCAAGGGGGTGAATCAGTATATTAACTAAAAATAATCCTTTAAGTACTTTTAATGTAGATTAAAAGATATATATGGATCAAATCAAATATGTAAATATCACACAAAATCAAATACATATGACACCATATTTATATTGGAAAAGCTAAAGGTAAAAACCATAGTGAGAATATATGCTACAATGTATTATTTTAATCTATCTTCATAGTTCAAAGCCTTGTAGGCAGACCTCACTAGTTACAATGTTTAAGGATAACAATTCGAAGGAGACACCAATCCCCTAACTTAAGAGCTTCAACTCTAAGGAAGCACCCACTCTATGATCTGAGCACCCACTCATCTTATCTGATGGAACCAACATGTTAGACTCTTCTATGGAGTTAAAATACCAATTTACAAGTCAAATTCATACATGAATCCAAATATTTGTTCTTTTTTATAAGTCTAATCTTCAAGTGATCATACTCTACACATTCTCTTTGTGCCTTTCTCTAATACACTAGTTCTATGTATAGATATGTCTCTATTCAAAACACTTCATTGGCTTCACCAACCACTTTGTCCTTCTATACCCCCTATAGTTTTATGTCATTATAATTTTCTATTTGACACACTTTATTATCCTTTTCTTTCTACCTCTATCTATATTTGACTTGGCTCAATGTAAAATGCAATTATTCTAGGAACAATTTCCTTTGTCCTAGTTATCATATTTATAAACAAATAATCTAGGGTTCCATATCTTCTATGTGTTCACACTTAGACTAAAACACATCTTGCCAATTCTAGACTCTAGTTCATTATGACATGGATTATAAGTTTCACATGTCTCGATTCCATGCATCACACCATAATAGGTCTCTTTACTATCTATAACATCTATTAGACTCAAGTTTTAATGCATAAGTTCTTTAATGTAGATTTGATCAGTTGGACATATCAATCTCATTTTTTGTGTCGAGATATAAAGCTTACACATAGGTTCTTACATGTTCCTATAATTAACCATTTGTTTGGAAATGACTTTAAATGTTTGTTGTTGATCTTGCCTTTAGCTTCATGATCTAATGGTCCACACTCAAATGACTCAAATTTAAAATGCATCCATTAGATCACCTTCTGATAGGCTCATGCCAACCTTTAGATCTTTGTACACTTCCAAACTTTAACTTTGTTATCTTTAAAATATGCCCATTGATCTTCTTGATCTGAGCTTCCATGTGTCATTTGATATTCAAAGATGCATGATCTTTACCTCTTTCTTGACATTAAAAATTGAGCTCTTTATCCCATCTCACTACGTCTTATATATTTGGATCACTTTCATTCCATTTATCTTCTTAAACCTTCTCAGTCTTTAACTTGCCATTATGATGATAAACATCGATCACTTTGTTCCATATAAGTCCACTTTCTCTATTAGATATTTCTCATCCAAGATTTTGTATGCCATTAGATCTTTGAACTTGCATGGGCTTTACCTTGACTTGGTCATTAAATTTTGATAGTTTGACCTCATCTCATTACTTGCTACATCTTTGGATTAGTTTCACTTTGTCAATCATCCTAAATTTTTAACTCACCACTATGTCAATAAACATCGAGCACTTTATATACTTTTAGCCCATTCACTCCATTAGATCTCCTTTACATGATCCCCTACACACCATCAAATATTCTAAAAAGCTTGATCATTATATATGTCAAACTTACACTCATTGGGTATGTATCATACAAGCTATATAAATGTGACACTTGTCACTTATATGCTCATTTAGATATCTTTTTGATAATTATAATTCATTATGGTCTATTGGATATCCAATATCTGATTAAGCATGAGATGTTGATCTTATAACTAGTGTGAACATTAACTCTAACATTCTCACTCTCATTGTTATTATATCTAATAGACTTATGTGCTTATGACACTTGGCATTGGTGCATTCACTCAAAGGAGCCTTTGATAATTTGACTTTGCTTTGCTTTGTTGGATCATCTACATATGATGAAGTGATAGTAATTGATCATGCTAAAAAAAAATTTAAATTCTACGACTTAGGAAATATTAAGTCTTTTAAACATTGTTTGAGATGGAAAATAATAAGTCAAGGGGTTGGTTTCACAATGATGATCAAGGGATTGATTTATAATTTAAGCTACTAGGTCTATGATATATCCATTCACTATCAAAATAGAAAGTGTCTATTTATGCCATGACTTAAACCTTTATGGTTTTACTAATAAACCCTCTCCAATCTGAGAGAAAAGATAAATCACTTATGATATCATTCCTTCTCCTCTAAACCTATGTACCATATTTATAAAATGCACATGAAAAACCCATAATGGATCTTCTATATATTTGACTTTAAACATCCATAAATGGTCTATGTAAAAGCATGACAACTTTGCATAGTGAAACTATGAAACATGTTCTTCTCTCCATCAATCTTACCTGATCCTTTTGACATAAATGACATCTGTTATGTCCCTTTTGACATTAATGACAATCGTATTGCCAATAATATCCTCCTTTGTCATTGATGGCAAACTAAATGGTCTAATGCAAACTTAATGTTTTGATCTTCTAATAATTTGATCCTTATCTATCATTGTTTTTATTGACTTTTTATGAGTATTAACTAAAGTTGATCATACCAAACTTACTCCACATTAAGCAATGGCATATTTACCTAAACTCATCTTCCACACTTGCTCTACTCTTCCAAACTTTTACAAAAAAACATTTTCTCTTTTTCTCCAAACTCTTACAAAGAGAATTTTCCCTTTTTCTCTCCCTTTAACATTAATGGCAAAGGGAGTCCTTCTCACTATGTTTCCAACTATCTCTCCCCCTTTATTATATAATGGAATTTGTCCAAGAATCTACAATTTTTAACTCATTATTTATTTTAAGTAGTATACATACATGAGTTAACTTTTTTCTCTTCTTCTAACGATTAATAAAGTTTCCATGAGACTCCACCTAGACTCATGCACTATCACGAGTGATTTAGTGATGTGGTGTAGGAGACATCACTCCCAATTTTTGTCCTAGATATCCAAATTATTCCTTAGGAATAGATTTGGTGAATATGTCTACAATCTGGTCCTTATTGGCACATATTCCATTGTGAACTCTTGATTTGTAGCCCTCTCTCTTAAAAAGTGGTACTTGATTGATATGTGCTTGGTTCTCGAATGCATCACTAGATTCTTTGATATATTTATTGCACTTGAATTGTCATAAAGAATAGAAATAGGTGTCTTGTACTCAATATTGATGTCCTTGAGCATTTAATTCATCCATAGGACTTTAGTGAAACATGACACTATTGCTACATACTTTGTTTCTACTATAGAAAGATTAACTAACTCTTAATTTTTACTCAGCTATGAAACAAGTTTGTTTCCAAAGAAAAATTCCCCATCACTAGTGCTTTTTTTATCATCCATGCTTTTCTTCCCAATCAACATCTATATATGTTTTCAAAGTGAAATATTCACTTATAAGGTACCATATGCCATATTCACTTGTGCTCTTGATGTATCTAAAGATTATTTTCACTACATTGACATGGGATACTTTAGGAATAGCCTAAAATTTGTTAACCATGCACACTACTTGCATGATATATGTTTTTGATGTAGTTAGTTATAGAAATCTACCTATCATTGATCTATACATAGTTTAATTTTCATCAATTGATTCATCCTCTTTACTCAACATTCATCTAGTTATCATGGGATTACTAACTAGTTTTCTATCCTCCATTCCAAATTTCTTGAGAATTTCATTTGCATACTTGGTTTGGGATATGAATATCCCTTCATTAAAATGTGCTTTTTGTAGACCAAGGAAGAATGAAAGTTATTCTAACATAGACATCTCAAATTCACTTTGTATATGTGTAGCAAATTCTTTGCATATTTTGTTATTGACACCACTAGATATGATGTCATCTATACAAATAACCATAATCAACATATACTCACCTTCTGATTTGAAGTACAAATTACTTTATGCACATCCTTTTTTAAAATTTTATTGTTTTAGGTTTTGATCCAATCTTGAATACCATGCTCTAGGTGTCTATTTTAGACCATATAGTGATTTATTCAATGGGCACACATAATCTTCTTCATCTGAAAATTGAATACCTTTGGGTTATTCAATTTATACTTCTTCTTCTAGGTTCCCATTCAAGAATGTAGACTTTACATCCATTTGATAGACATTGAACTTATTTTAAACAAAGAATGCTATAAACATTCTTATAGCTTTGAATATATCAAATGTTTCCTCAAATTCCATGCATTTTACTTGTACATATCCCTTACAAACCAACATTGATTTATTTCTCATAATAGATTCATCCTCATTAAGCTTGTTTTTATAGATCCATTTTGTTCCTATCACACTCTTGTTTGAGGGTCTTGGAACTAACTGCCAATTTTCCTTCTTTTCTATTTGGCTCTATTCTTCTTCCATGGTTTTTATCAATTTTCATCCTTGTTGGCTTCAATATATCTATTAGTCTCAATTTTAGAAATTAGAGAAAAACTTAATTGCTCCTTATTCATTACAACTCTTATCCTTGTTTAAACTACTTCATTATTATTGTCAATTATCTACTCTTCAGGATGATCCTTTTGAAAAAATCTTGAAGGTGCTTTTTTCATTCTTTTCCTCAACATCTTCATTATATACTTCTTCTTCAAGATATGCCTCTTCATTATTGGTTTCCTTACCAAGTTCAACATATTTTATGCCTTCATCAACCTTCAAATTTATTCTCTCTACCATCTTGTGTAGCCTCCTATTTTAATATACATATGATTTACATTGAGTGGAATAACAAAGAAATATTCCTTCATCAAATCTTGATTCAAGGCCTCCTAGTTTGTCTTCCTTTCTTCTAATGTAGCATTTGCTTCCAAACACTCTGAACTACTTTAAAAATATAGGTTTTTCATACCATAGCTCATAGGGATTTTTTTCACTATCTACATTTAGTTGAAATCTACCCAAGACGTAAATTAGTATTTTAACACCTTTTCAATATCCATCAAGTAACTTGACCTCCTTTAGCATTGTTTAGACCATTTCCTTGATTGTTGTACTCTTTCTCACAACAACTTCATTTTGTTATGGAGTCCTTGTTGTAGAGTAGTACTTTTTGATCCCATTCTTATCACAATACTCTATGAATTCATTTGAGGTGAATTCTTCACCTTTATCAGATCTTAAGCATTTGATTTTTCTTACAATCTCATTTTCAACCATGGATATAAAGATCTTGAATCTCTCAAAGGCTTGAGATTTATCCTTCAAAAAGGTTACCCATGTCATTCTTTAGTAGTCATTTATAAATAACATGAAGAAATACTCTCATTTATATCCTCTTGCCTTAGTAGGACCATAAAGATTAGTATAAACTAATTGTATAGGTTTTGTAGTTGCATGCTCCTTTGTTTGAAATATGACCCTTGCCTATTTGACTAGTTCACATTCTCTACAAGTAGTATCTACAAGTTTGGTTATCTTAGGCATGTTTCTTACATACTTATTTTAGCTTGATTTAGCTATATTATCAAATTTGACATGACCCATTCTCATATGCCACATCTAACTCTCATCAATATTTTCCATCAAACAACTATTACAATTCACTTCAACAAAATTATATATATTACTCTCAGTCATTTTCCCTTCTGTAACTATGTTGCTAGATCTCTTTATCTTACAACCTTCTACATCAAATGTAACCTTGTATCCATTTTCACACATTTGGCTGACACTTACCAGATTATGCTTCAATCCATCAACATAAAGGACATCATGTGTAAGCAATTTACCATCTATGTTCAGGGTTCTTTTAGCTTTGATATTTAATATTGTGTTGTCTCCCAAGTTGATAGATCTTTCCTTACATTTTCTCAATTTAGCAAACTTGTTCTTATCGCCAGTCACATACTTTTATCAACCATTGTATATCACCCATAAATTATTCTCTTTATCATGGAGTGAATTATAAATAATCATGGATTAATTTTTCACTCTCCACACATCCTTGGGTTTCCTATTTATCTTATTTTTAGAAAATTGTGATCATTTCTTCACACTGGGAGGAATGTCTTTCTTTAAATTATGTACTTTTGATCTTACAAATCTATATCTATAGTGTTTAGCTATGTGACCAAATTTATTACAATTATAACACATTAAATGTATATCTATGAAGGGTGTAAATGAATTTTTGCTTATAAAACTGATTCTCCTTGTAGTTAAAACTCTAAAATTACTAGCCTTATGATTAAAATGATTATATCTATAACAATAACAATAAAAATATGAGGAATACTTGATCATAGCATTTCTTGATACAGCATGAGGAGCTCTTCTATTATTTGTCTTCTTCAAGTCTCTCTCTTTAGTGTGTCCATTTACATTATTTACCTTTGTCTTCTTCTTTTCTCTAGGATTTTTTTAAGGTTTTTATTTCTTCAAAATAGTTGTGTTTGAGTCTATCTTTGTGTCCTTATGAGATTTCTCTCTTTTTGTTCCTAATTCTCCTTTTGCTTTACAGTTTTTATATAGGTTAGAAAATGTACTAGCTGAGGAACTTTTTACCTTCTCATAATCAAGACATAATCACTCTTTTGAGGTATTTTGAGAGTTCATTAGTTAATCAATAATGTTTGATCCTCCTATCAACTTTAGACTTTTATGTAGTTGACCTTTGGATTTTTCAAGTTCTTTTCTTAAAGCCACTATTTGTACATTAAACTTCACACATTCATCATATTTATATTTTAGTTTAATTTTGACATATTCTATTATTTTAGCCTCTTCAACTTGTGTCTTTAGGCTAATTACCATTTTATAATATTTCTCAATAATTTTAGACATTTAATCAATTTAATTTTTCCCAAGCTTATTTTATTTTGAGTTCTCTTTTCTTAGTTTGTCAATCTCATCTAGAGCACATATGAGATGACATTATAGATCCACTTCTTATTCTTCTTCATCTGAGTCTTCAACTTCAACTTGATCTAGATTTATAGAAGTTGATCCTATTATCGTGAATCGGGATTCATTTCCCTTACTCATAACATCATAATCATGATCATGATTTGAATTATCAATGTCTTCCATTGAGTCACTATCTTCTTTTGCGTACATACCTTTGTTATTCTTGAATAAGTTCTTCTTATGATGAGGTTTCAAATTTTTTATATTATGTACTTGCTCAGAGATATCCTTTTTATTATGAGGTAATTTAGTATAAAAATGTCCTACTTTATCATAGTTAAAGCATTTAAAAGTTAACTTACTTATGTACTTTCTAGATCCTCTCTTTAGTGTTATGATAAAGTTAGCTTCTTCTTCATCAATCTCCTTAAATTCAGATGTAGATGTTTCTTACTTTACTTTCTTAGGTACATTGAATTTATATTCTCTCTTGAAGGTGTTTATCTTTCCAATTCTCATATCATAGGTTGTGAAGGTCCCATGAAACTCATCAATAGTGAGTTTATCTACATATCTTTCTTATTTTATTGCATAAATTTTACATTCATATCTTGATGGCAAAGATATTTAAATGTTCTTAAAAATGATTGACTCTTTCATTTATTTTCAAAGGCCTTTGATTGTATTTACTATTTCATCATCCTTGAGAAGGTAGTCTTTAATCTTCTCCTATCCATTCATCTTAAGGATCTCAAAATTTCCTTTATAAGTTTGTATCTTGGCCTAATTTACCTTGTCATCTTCTTCATAGATTCCATTCAACTTGTTCAAGATGTCTTATGCATTATGATAGTGCATAACTTTGACAAAATTTGAGTTTGATAATCTAAAAAGAATAACATTATTTAACTTAGCATTGCTCTGATATGATTTTTTGCTATTCTAGTAAGTAGGAGTTGTGCTAATGGTTATATATCCATTTACGATAGACATCCATACATCAAACCGTAATGAGGATAAATATGATTCCAATTTTTTTCTCCAATATGCATAATCATATCCATCAAAGAGAGGTGCCTTATTTAATGAAGGTCCTTATTGACTAACCATTGTGTTTACTATTCCAATATCTACCTCAATTTATTAAGCTTCTTTTAAGGAACCCTAGGCTCTAATACCAATTGTTGGAACACAACTAGATACTAAGAGGGGTTGTAAATCAGTATATTAACTAAAACTAATCCTTTAAGTACTTTTAATGCATATTAAAATATATATGTGGATCAAATAAAATACACAAAGATCACACAAACTCAAATAAACATGACACCAAATTTATACATAGAAAAGATAAAGGGAAAAACCATAATGAGAGTATATGCCATAATCTACTATTCTATTCTAGCCTCATAGTTCAAAGTCTCATTGTCAAACCTCACTAGTTATAATGTTTAAGGATACCAATCCTAAGGAGACACCAATACCTTGATTTAAGATCTTAAACTCTAAAGAATCATGCACTCAACTTATCTAATGACACAAACCTATCAAACTCTTCTATGGAGATACAACTCTAATTTACAAGTCATATTCATATATGAATCCGAATATCTATTCTTTATTATAGGTCCAATCTACAACTAATAATATTCTAAACATTCTCTTTATGCCTTTATTCTTCTTTGTTCATCTTTAATCCACTAGTCTTGTGTTTAGATATGTCTCTATCTGACACACTTCATTGGCTTCACTAACCACTCTGCTCATCTTTGTCCCCTCTAGTTTTGTGTCTTTATAATTTTATATTTGACACACTTTATTGGCTTTTGATTTCTTCCTCTATCTATATTCAACTTGGATCAATAGCAAATGCAATTATTTAAGAAAATTTTTACTTTGTCCTAGATATCATATTTATAAATAAATGATCTAGGGTTCCATATCTTCTATGTGTTCAGAATTAGACTATAACAAATCATGTCAATTATGGACTCTACTTATTATAACATGGATTGTAAGTTTATCACATCTTGATTCCATGTATCATGCCATAATGAAAAGTCTATTTAGTATATATAACATCTATTAGACTAGAGTTTTGATGCATAGGATCTTTAATGTATATTTTATTGGTTGGATCAATCAATCTCATTATATGGTCAAGATATAGAGATTATATGTAAGCTTGTACATGTTCCTACAACTAACCATTTATCTAGACATGAATTTAAATGTCAAACGTTGATCTTGCCTTTAGTGCCATGATCTAATGGTCCACACTCAAGTGACTCAAATTTAATTTTCATACATTTTATCACCTTGTGATAGGTTCATGCTATCTATTATATCTTTGAACATTTTTGAAATTCACGTTTATCATCTTTAAAATGCACTTATTGATCTTCCTAACTTGATCTTCTTCATGCCATGGAGATCTTTATCTCATCTCACTATTTCTGATATCTTTGGATTGATTTTTCTCCATCAATCTTCTCAAACTTTCTCAATATTTAACTTATCACTATGTTGCTAAACATCTATCACTTTGTTCCATCTAAGTCCAATTGCTCTATTAGATCTTTCACATCCAAGATTTTGTATGCCATTAGATCTTTAAAATTGCATAAACTTTACCTTGACTCGGTCACTAAATTTTGACACTTTGACCTCATCTTAATACTTCTTACATCTTTGGATCACTTTCACTCCATCAAAATTCCTGAACATGCTGAGTTTTTAGCTTGCCACTATGTCGATAAACATCAAGCACTTTATAGCATTTGAGTCCATTCACTTCTTTGGATCTCCTTGACAAAATCACCCATGCACTTTAAATTCTTCTAATAATATTGATCATTAAATATAATAAGCATATGCTCATTGGGTCTCTATGTAACAAGCTCTCTAAATGTGACACTTTCCACTTACATGCTCACTCAAAGCTCCTTTTGACAATTTGACTTCATCACACTCCATTAGATCTATAATGTTTGATTAAGCATAAGTCATTAATCTTGTAAATATCTCAAAAATTAACTCTAACATACTTACTCTCATTAGTCCTATATCTAACAAACTCATGTGCTTGTGACACTTGGAAATAACACATTCACTCAGAGGAGCCTTTTGCAATTTGACTTTGCTTTGTTTCCTTGGATCATCTATGTATGATGAAGCAATAGCTGTTGATCATGATCAAATATAACATAAAGTCTAATACTTAGGAAATATTAAGTCCTTTAAACATTGCTCAAGTTAGTAGATGTTAGGTCAAGGGGCCAGTTTTATAATGATGATTAATGGCTTAAGTTATAACTTAAGCTACTAGGTCTAGGCTATAGCCAGTCACTATTAAAATATAAAGTGCCTATTTATAATATGATTTAAACTCTTAGGGTTTTACTAAGAAACCATCTCTAATCAAAGACCAAAGATAAATCAATTATGATCTCATTCATTCTCCTCTAAACTTATGGGCCATATTTATAGAATGTACATGAAAACACATAATGTATCTTCTATCCATTTGACTTTAAACATCCATAAATGGTATCTATCAAAGCATGATAACTTCACATAGTGAAACTATGAAACATGATCTTCTCTCCATTAATTCCACCTGATCTTTTTATCATCAATGACATCCATAGTGTCCCTTTTGACATCAACAACATATTTACAACAATAACACAGTTATATAATATACATAGACTCTTATTTATGTACTTAATAATAATATGAGTTAAAATATTAGAGTCTTATTTTTAGAGGTCTAGTCTTACATAAATGTCTCTAAAGCTAAATAATATGATTCATATCAAGGAGATGTCCTAGCCATTAGAGTAATCAATTAAGAATATATAGTTTATATTATTTCCATTTGTGGTCTTTAACCTAAAACATCTCTTGAAAATTTCCACTTGAGCCAAAGTGGGATATTGATGCAAGGAATCAACCCAAAAGAGAGTATTTATATGCCTTTTCTTTTTCATTTATTTACTTCATTTATATATATATATATATATATATATATATATATATATATATATATATATTGATTATTCTTATATTATATTTGTGTTTTTTTAATCATTTATTATGATCCTCCTTTTACTTAATAATATGGTATAGCTACATGGTTACTCATGCTATCCATTGTTTCCTTAGGTTGTATAGACACCCTATTGGTTTATTATTACACCACCTATTTTATTTTTATTTTACTATGCTTGAGCTATATTGGTTATAAGTTAACCTTGTGAATAAATTACTTGCATGTAATATCCTTATTTTATCCTTGGTATACCTCTTTTTTACCCCAATGACATTTTGAGGACTATTGAGAACCATACCTTATATAATAGGGTTAATATTTGGAAACATATCCTCTTAACATTTTGGTGTGGATTTCCATATACTAGGTCCATGGTGATTCTATATCATTATCTCCTGATCCACGTATATTAAGGGTCTACAATTATGACCTTGATTGTATCTAGTCTATTAATATAAATAGGAATGTTATGGATCATCTTATCATATTCTTGTATTAGACATATTAGTATATCTTCTAATATATCACTTTAGTTCTTACATTATGCATTCTAATATTTCATGAACATCTATAAATGTTTCTCAATCTCAATATTTTGGTCATTTTAATAATAATAAAATGTTTATTCCTACACATATTAATTCCTCTTTAGATCATAGATCTCAAGATGTATTATTTCAATAAAATAATAAAAGAAATGTATGTCTAAATTGAAAATACTTCTAAACAATCTCAAATATTAATTCACATAATTACTTAAATTGATATATTACATAAGTAATTATATCACAAGGTCATTATCTACCATTTCCTTACTAGTTTCATTATACATATGTTTGAAGTATTAAATGACAAGGATGCTAATTTGCATCACATTTTAATTTTTATGATTCATTTTTACTTTGTATAGCATGATAGATAGGTGAATGATATCTATTAGAAAAGTCTCAAGGAATATTATTTGGATTGATTTTACACCCTACCATTGGGATTCAAGCATTATATTAATATTGTGGATGATATTTTCTTAGCTCATTTTTCCTTCAATATCAACTAAAAGGTAAAATTTTCATAACTTTCACAAACTAAATCAATGGGAGTATTTTTTATATGTGCTTAAATTAAAAGTTATGATTACAAAGATGTCTCACCAATAATTTGATATTGAGTTACTATTTATTTTAATTAAATTTTATTGCAACATATGAAGAAAAAAATTATGTCCAACATTTATGCATCTTTCTATTATTATTTTCATATGGTTTTGACATAAGAAATAATAGTATTAGATGAAAAAATATGTAATTATGACCCCCTACTTAGAGTGTCCCTAAATATTAAGGTAAATTAATACTCAATTCTAAAACTAATAATACTCATAATTTTAAAACTATGAATGATCAATAATGTAGAAAATATATTTTCAAACCCACTTGATAAGGTTTTCCTTCATCTTCAAGAGTGTATGAAATTTACACTGTTAGTTGAGATTTCTCACTAGTTACTTAACAAAAGTATAAAATTCAATATAAAATATTCACCTCTACTATGTGAATTAGACACATCTCAACATTTTCTTAGAAAAATTTCATGTTAATGACAGGTGTAATTATTATAGAGCTCCAATTCATATTGGAAATAAATTTGCATTGAGACATATTTGCCTACATCTAATTAATATAAATTTTATTATATATATAGAGTTTCAAACTTTATGAATCCACATCCTAATGTAGTATTATCACAACCTCTCTTGTGTGTTTATTTGAAATCACCTAGTAAGGTTAACATTATAAATTATTGAAAATATGTTCCTTTTAAAGAGGATAAAGTTTATTTTACTATTATTAAATGTTCTTATAAAACCCATAAAAACATTATAATATAGGTATAGTTGTGTGATATGTGACATAAGTATACAATGAACAATAATTTGGATTAAAATTGTCAATTTATTACCCTAAACATATATGATAATGTAAAAATTACAAAATCATTAGTTATAGAACATTTTATAGAATTTAAATGAATAATAGAATTATAAAATAAATAAATAAATATGCACAAAACAACCATAAAATACAGATAATGGAAATCATTATAGAACTATATATTATTCTCTATCACATCAGAACCATTTCATAATACAATAGAGTGCTATATAAAGAGTATTACAAAGTGTTTTACACCATTTATAACATTTATTTGCATCAAAATGAAATAATATTCACATTATATATACTATTTTTATGATTTCAAGGAGATTAATACATAAAAATATAGCAATAAAAGACAAAATTAGTGTGAGTCGCACCCATGTCTATCAATTATAGTCTACAATTTTATAGCCATGTTCTACTCCCAACACTTTATTAGACTTAAACGATTATCTCATCTTGGGATAAAATCATATAAAAGGTGCCTAGTGATAAATCTAAAAACTTTTCTTATGTTGAGGAACTAAAATAAAAATATATATTTGGTTATCACTCAAGATTTCATTTACTAGTTTCCACTCCTTTCACACTACTTATCCACCTTTTTAGGTTTTCAAATAAGTTATGCAATATTATACCTCCCTCATGATTTTTTCAATGGAATAGTTTAAATATGTGTCCACACTTTAAATATTTTCAATACAACTATTTGTACTCTTAATTCATAGGGCCATCCTATTAGAGTGTATAAAAATTTGTCAAATTTCCAAAATTTTATATGTGCATTGTACCTACTAAGAAAGTGGTGGAATGAATTGTGTTGACTATACAAGAGGTTGTTGTGATATTGATTATAATTGAGTTCTGTAAGAAGAAATTTGGTGCTATAAAATCCTATGGTGGAGGATATTATTGTTTTTGGATCATTAGTTTAAATATTATGGTTAGATACTATTGATGTATCACCTATAGAATCCATTTAAGAATAATAATTTTTGGATCTTCAAAACATTTTGTGATGGAGCAATCCATTTGTTATCAATAATTCTTGAAAATTTATCAATTATTTTGAACCTCCCACACCATAATGATAAATGTTCATGGTGAGACTTGGGACACCATCAAATTTTATATATCTTCATCTTCTATGATGTTGATGAGTGCCTTAGTGTTTGATACTTTTAGGTATATATCTTAGGATAGCTCCTCCAATTAATTTACATGCCTCAAAATTTTAATTCCACCGAATGAGTCTTGAAAAATATCATTTGGATAAATTTTCAAGTTTGCATGGAATTATCATGTAATTTAAGCAACTAATTCGATGTGATGCCCATTGATGCATATGTAGTTGAATAATATTCCATCAAATATTTTGATTTTTCAACCCTATAAAAATTTTCCTTAGCCTTAGACAATGAATTAGTGAGATAATACTTCCAATTAAGCATGCCCTATGAAATATTTTTGTCTTAGACCACAACCATATCCAAGACTTGCTCATATTCTTCCAAGAGATCACATATTAACTCTATCTCTAATTTGATATTCTACCCCTTGAGTGTAAAATTATTGTATTTTTTTCATAAAAATAAAATCCTTTGTTATCTAAAAAAGAAGGATAATAACTATTTTTTTATAACATGACTTGGACACCTAGGACTTTGGTGACCAATGCAGGGAAAGAGTTATCAATGAGATGACACACATTGGTGAATTAAAGTTGTAGATCTACATTGTCCTCTCATAGCTACAAGACTTATTTATCTAAGGCTAAATATTTTTGAATAATTTAATTAATAAATGTTCATTCACCTTTTATTTAATTATCAACTACAAATTAGGAAACATCCAAATATGTTTTGTGCATTGTCATAGCTAAATCCATATAAGAAGTCACTAAAATCATACGTGCCTTCTTCATCTACACTATTATAATATAAAATGTTATGGAATGGGTGGATAATATAGGGATGTCCCATATCCATTGGGTAACTATTTGAGGCATGAATTGAGATGCCTCATATTGTGTAACTCATTGATTTGATTATGAGCCTTGATATGTGGGAAATAGTTGATTGGTCTCATATTTTTACACTATCTTAGCCATATTTTCTACCTACTCTGTTACAAATTCTATATATGTTTTATTCCCTACTATTACCTTAGATTTTAATTCCATATCAATGTTATCTTTAGCTTCTACATTAGCCTCATCTTCAACATCTTGCTCTTCAACTTTAGCTTTAAATATTACCTCAATCTTATCTTTGGATTCTATGATAATCATATATTTAGATTACTACTCTTTAGCTTACTGCTTGGATTACTCCTCTTAAGTCTATAATACTTCTTTAGCTTTTTTCTCCTTGTGAGCTTTTTCACCTACCTCTACTTCATATTTCTATTTTTTTACTCCATGTGTTTCTTGAATTTATTTCTCTTTATAATTCCTCCCTAATTCTTATTATTATTTGTTTCTCACCTCTACTTCATCTCTTTTATTTTTTGCATCACTTTCCTTAGTTTTTTCATGTACTCTTCATCTTCAACCTACTGATTTACTAATATTATTCCTCAATAGCCTTGTACTTTGCCTCTTCCTTATTTTTTTCTCCACATTTCATGCCTTCTTATTATTCTCATTTTATATGTTTTCTTTATCCTCTCAGTCCTTGGTAACTTGTTCTTAAGCTATGACATCTATTTTCTCGACGTACATCTATGCATGTAATAAGATAGTTTCCTTAGGCTCCTCCATAATATTTGATGAATTAATCACTATAACTAAATCTGAATATCTAAAAGATGATGACTCAATATTAGTACCTCTTCATGTGGTATTCTTATTACTATAATATATAGGTGGAGTGAGAGTCTTATTAAGACTCTTCATAATTTTAACCATATGATAAATTTACTATTAGGGTCATGTTATATGATCTAACATCCTATTGTAGATCTATAGATGACACGATCCTATCTTTCATTATTGGATAAATTATGGGCATGAAATGGGTCCTTACCTTGCACATTAGGGTTTGAGGTGCATTTAATATACCAAAATGTTTATTTCATACAAAATTGATGATAATGATGTTTTATTTTTCTAAAAATTTTGGTGCATTGATTCTTTCCAAAAATTATCTACTATGATTGACAAAGGAGGTTAACAAATATTGACCAACAACTCTAGTATTAACTAGTTCTACACTTAAAGAGTGTTCACTACTTTTCAAATATGATTTGGTTTCTTTAATTTTCTTGATTGTAAATTTATTTTGAGATGTATATGATTTCTCATTATATAACTTATTTCTCCTAAACAACTAACTCTATAAGGTCAGACTCGATAGTTATATTTGGAACATGCTTATTTTCCATCAATTAATTTATATGGTGTGTCCTTTTCTTGGTGGTATAAGTGAGGATAATCACATTGGTGAATTTATCTTACCCTTATTATAATATGATGTAGCTTCTTATATCCATTTTGGTTTAGAATTTTTAGATTGTTCCTATAAAGGTAAGGGTTGTTGTGCACATAAAGATATAACTCAGAGGTTATACTGACCTAGTATGTATTGATGATTGAAAGTGTATCATAGGGGTTCAAAGTGTTTAAGAAACACTTCTAATTTATAGATTAAAATAATCTATTTCTTGAGTTTTAGGTTTTAATATTCTTGATACCTTTGGTGAAATAGTAGCAAAGCAAATGAACTATTTCATAAAATTTAAAATGTAACTATTTGGTTGTTGGGAGTAATCGTGGCCTAATAGCTTACTTGTGAAACATGAACTAATCTAAACTAAGTGAATTTAATGATGATAAAAACCTAAGTATAAAATATAAGATAGCTTGGATATTCATTATGAAAGTAAAAATAAAGTGAAGTGATCAAAAAATGAGAAAAAGGAAGGGTAGCGAGAGAATACGTTATTGACCTTTAATTCATACATTATGGTAAAGTTAAAATTTCATCCAAACATGCACTTAAACCAGTATATGACATGAAATAGCTTAAGATAGAATCCTATCATACATCAACAAAAAATCTAAGCATAGCTAAAATAATACAAATAAGAACCAGATTTAATTTAAAGATTTATTTGTATAAACAAATTACATTGGCACATCTACAAGAAAAGTTAGAAAATGAAAAAAGTCTAAGATCCTTCAATAAATTTAACATAGGAAAAAATTTATATCCATACATTCAAAGGTTCACATCTAGAATCCATAAAAACCATTTAAATCAAACCATGCAAATAGATAATTAAGAGCTTAGCCATAATAACAAACATAAAAACAAATAATGGACAATATTCATAAAATTCCTTTCTTGTATTAATTGTTTAAAATTTACACAAATTTTGCTCAAAACTCTTTCCTCTTTAGAAATGTCAATACCTATTTTATAAAATATTAAGGAGGTATGTCAGTCAATCATGTCAAATGATATTTCTACAAGTGTCTACGATAGCTATCATTTTATAATGTTCTAGAATTTATGACACTTTTTAAAGGACTGACCTATAAGCAATGCACTTCACAAATTTGGACATGATTTTACAAAAGAATATTCTATTTTCTAAAATATATGTGTTTAGTTACAAAATAATATTATAAATTAAACAAATTTGACATTGGGACTTCCATATTACTACAATATTTTACCTTTGCTATAGGATCTTCATTCTATAGTTTTTTTCATCAATTAGTTTGAGGCTAACAATAAGTTCCATGAAGAATTCCTTTTCCTAATCTAATAATCCATTAATATCTTTATCTACACTATCTAATGTCTCTTTGATGCTCCTTGCATTAATAATCTTCTCATCAACTATAAAATCATGTCCATGATCCTTTTATTATCTATAATTGTCTTTCCTTGGATTTTATTACTTACCTCATTCATGAATTATGTAGCTCTTTGCTTGATTCATCATCTATGATTAAATAATTTGGGATTAGTGTTGTAGGATCCTTGATTAGGATCCCCAATGTGTGCTTCATCCTATTTTGTAACTATTTAAGATCATTGGAAAGATATTTTATTTCCTTGGACAACTTGTTCAAATCTTTGATCTTATCTATCAATATTGTCATGGCCATATTCAGATGGGTTAAGCCAACTATCTTAAAACTAAGAATTTGATCTTCTATCACAACATTGATCAAATACTTGACCTTGGTGTTTTAATTATACCATTGGCTAACTTGGATTGTAGTTAAAGTACCCTTTTTATTTACCATATCCTATTTAGACCTTCTTATCTTCAAAGACCTGAGTAGATCATACATCGTTGCTTTAAACTGGTTGACCATGTCTCTAAGGACTGATAGAACTGACTACTTTTCTAATTTTTTCTTTTATTGATTCAATCCATTGATGGAATCTTATAAATATTAAATATAACCTTGTGATAATTCAATAATATCCTCCTTAAAAATGGGATATCCATTATGCTTATATCCTTGCTTCTAAGTCAAACTAGTCAATGGATCCACTTTTTTATAAATAATTTTTTCACCTCTTCTCATGAGCCTTTTCTCTATCAATCTCTACAAGATATAATTTTTTGGATCAAACTTGACTCAAACTATATATTGGGTCACATGTGGGATAGGGACCTCCATTTTTGATGAAGTTACTGAATCACTTGGTGTGGATAATCTTCTTGCCTTCTCTTTTTGAAAAAAAACTATCCATGGCTTAAGCTCATGATGCATAGGAATATTAATAGCCATCATCATAGCCCAAGGATGATGCATAATGGACACTCCTTATAATCTAGGTTCATACAATACCCATTCTAGAATTAGTGGTTTATATAACAAGTCCTCTTCACTGATAAAATTGACTTCAATTAAAGGAGTAGTGATAGTCACATTGGGTCTCCTTTCTTTTAGATCAATAGCTAACTTATTTTTTATTTTTGGAGTGCCAATAAGAACCAAGTCCTAATATTTCCCTTTTTCACACTTAGTTTCCTCAACACTTGTCTTCTCTTCTTCATATGAGTCTTTGTATGTCACAAAAAACACATTTAATATATCCTCAATAGACTTTTGATGATCTATAGCTATCATATGTACCTCTTCTTTATGTGCCTCTTGTTTTACTACATTGGGAGGTTCATTGGTTGATGAGCTAGAAGTTATTTCATCTAGCATTTTCTCCTTGGGCCTATACTCTATCTGTGTCTCAACTTGGGCACTTTTAATGGAAGTCTAGAAGATTCACCACTTATAGGATGATACTAAATGAGGCCCAATTTACACCTATCATCCACATTTTTATCTCTTTGTAATCTAAAGTTAGGTCTTATGATATGTTCCTTTATTTATTTTTGTCACTTTAAAAGATGTGGACGCTTTAATGTATATGAAATCAAAGGCATTGGGTTCATGTTCATAAGGCACATTCAAGATGCCTTTGATCTTTAAATGTTATTTCACCTTACCATAAGCGTTCCATTACCTAATGTCATCCATTTTTAGGTTAAAGTATAACCTATTTTTGATGTTGTCTCTATATTATCCCACTATCTAAATATAGTCTTTCCAATTATCATTGAGATGCTATGAAGGAGTCCTTTTCTCTTGGTCTTGCATAGACCATCAATGCCATGGAAAAATTGGTATGCAACTTCTCGCTCAACTAAATTTTTAGGGACATATACTAGAAATTTAAGAGGATAATTTTAAGTTCCCTCAATCCTTATGATAGTGCAGTCAAGGAATAACCATATAACCCCATTGCTTCTATTGATTTCTTGATTAATGGACTAATTCTTGACATGGAGATAATAGTTATAGCTTAATTCAATACTAGATAGACATAATTGTAGAGAAATTAAATGTGGTACCTATATTTATAGATGTGTAACTTAGAATAATATTGGGAAACTATTTGGGTTCCAATTGGAGACCACTCCCTTTGACTTGAAATCTTTTTTGTTGCACATAGGGCATCTAGGAGGTAAAATATCATGTAAAATTGAGTTTTCTTATTATTCCTAATTTCATATATTTTTCTACTCAATGAGATACTAATTATCTCACCCAAAGGAGGAACAATTACCTTTTTAATACTAAAGTAGACCATGGGTACCCATACTAGGTCTACATATATAAGGGTTGCATTTCCACACAATTTGTTCAACATTGTCATTATCATTTTAACCCCTAGTCTAAACTGGCTGATAGGAATGTTTTTATTGAGGTTTGAAAAGACTTGGTTCCAAAAATATAACAACATGGTAATGGTGTCCATAAAATTATGTTCTTTAGCCCAAGAATTGATAGAGGCTAGGTTAATTTGGGGTTCTTGAAAGTTATAATAGGACTCAACTATAATAGTATAAATGTAATCAACTTTTATGTGACTATGATCATTAATTATCATTCCCTTATATATCTTAGTTTTCTTGAAAATATGAGTTTGAATATCAATGCAATGGAGTATGTGAAGCTACATAAGGTAGACTAGCCATTTACATTGCCATAATGTTATCATAAAACCTTTTACAGATAGGTTCCTCTCTTCTTCCCTTGTGATATTTATTTGGTTCTTGAATCTCTAAAATAAATTTGACCAATTGGTATCTCTTATGTTCAAGGTACTAGCAATGAAGTTAGCTTCCTCTAAAACATGAACTTTGGCATCTATTGTCAAATATAGCTTGGCATCTTCCTTTAAAACATGCTTATGTGCTACCATTGTAATATTGATCACAATATACAATTTTAGACAATAATAAAATCTTATAGGATTAATTATAGTGATATTAGAAACAAATTAGGGAAATTCATATGCCTAGGGATTTTTTGAAGGTTTATGTAGTAATGGTGGTAGCTAGTTTAAACTATGAGATTTGTGACTTAGATTTTTCTTGGATCATGTATTTATAACTTTTTTGTTTATGGGTCAATAAGATATTTTAAGAAAACTTATTTTTTTAATGTGGAACGGCCATGTCAAACTATTCATTTATTTTTAAAATTAGACCATTTGTATTTTTGGGACATGTGTTGACATATCATGCTCTCTTACATCTTGATTAAACATGGTTTATTAATCTTGTATGGAGCTCACTGGCCTTTATTTTTAATCTCTTAATATTTGGTAGCTCCATGGACTATCTAGTAACCTTGCAAACACACTCTATCTCTTAATAATTTTTTGCCATGTGGTATCTTCTCATTAGATCTAGGTCTTTTGAATTGTCAACTCTTTACTCATTATAGATATCTATCCAAGATTTTTAATGTCATTGGTTTATTCTATTCAATTCATCATGGTTCTAACACTTGTCACTACCACATTTATTCTAGAACCTTTGAAAACTCTACCTTGTCTGACATGTTTAGATTTCCTTTACATAGATCAATGTGCTACATCAATCTTGATCTAATAGATTTTGTTCTTTGTATATTTGGAGAAATTTATATAACTAAATTAGGGATAAGTCACTAAGTTCAAGACATTTATCACTCTCAGATTCCTCTACAAACATTGACTTATTGACTTTTTCCCATGCTTTTAGATCTTTATACTCATTTTCCACAATTTTGACACTTATCACTACCAAATTCCATCTCAAGAGATTTTAAAATTTGACTTGAATAAATGACCATGTACAATTTATGTCCATTCTAAGATCTTATATCCCACTACTCAACATCATCTTGTTGATTCATTCTTGAAGGTAATGAAAATAAACTAAGTTGTTGATCAAGAACATAAATAAAACATAAGATAATGTTATAGAATAAGGTCTTAGTTGTATTTAATAAATATAATTATGACTTAGGATAAATTTTCAACTTAGTCTAAAACCATAATAAAGTGTCCCCACATTTAGTTAGTCCCTACAAATAGTAAAAGAGACTAGGTGAGGTTTTGGGATATAAAAGAATTAACATAAAATTTTTAGACTAAGGTCTTAGTTATATTAATAAATATAATTAGGACTTAGGATAAAGTTTAAGCTATGTTTAAAATGTAAAAATGTTCCCCTGTGAATGTGGATCCTACGTAAATTTAAATCTATTTCAAAAAGAACTAGGTTAAAACATATTAGACCAAGGTTTTTACACAATTTAAATATAGAATCGATTAATAGATTAAAAGACCAAAGTTTGATAAAAATAAAGGGTCAATATTGGCATCAATGTATAAAACCCTAGACACTATTCACCCAATGACACTCCATTATATCTGTAACATGTAAACAAATATCAATAATAGTAATATTAGATAAAGAAAATTGAGGACCATGTGAAAACATGTAAACTAAGCTATAATAAGAACCATGATATTCAATAATGTAATTTTGATCAATTTGGATGCACATCTTCTAACACAATTTGAAAAATTGAACAAGGGTTCTCATTTTCAAAAATTACTGTATGTTGGCCTCAACAAATGGCAAATTCTAAGGGAAACATTACAAAATGTCTACGGATTCCATATGGTCAAGTACCATCACTAAGATAAATTCATAATTTAAAAAAGTCTTACACATGAATAATTAGGCTTAGACATCAAAACTTAATCATGTTGTGTGTGTTTTTTGATGCTTTGATTGATTACCATGGGATTGAGAGAACAAATTCTAGACTTCTTGACTTTGATCATTAACATTGAATTATAACATATTTAGATATTCATTAAGACTCATGATTTTAGAAGAGGGAAGGATTAGGAATTACTTTACTACTAACTAGGCATCCATGGCCCTAAAAGGGATACCTTTGGCTCCACTCAAGGCCTTGATTCACTATCAGCTATGCTCCATAGCCTCGATGGAAAATACTAGAATCACCTTTGCTTAAAGAGCCTTTGAATTTCTAATAAATATATATATATATATATATATATATATTTGTTTTTTTTCATGTATATTTATCTCTCAATAAAGGTTGGGAATTAGAATTAGTTGGGTTTTATGATTTGGTCAAATGTTTTATCTTATGACAATCATCCTTAGTTATAAACTTCATCGTAGACAATATTATTTTTTTAAGTGCTAACATGGCCTTGCTCTAATGGTTCAAACATTCACTCAATATATGAAACCCATATTAAAACCAAACTTATATCATAATACGGATTAATATTTTAGGGAATAACTAACCTAGATATCAATCCTTACAAATTTATAAAAATCATAACATTAGGCTCAAATATCCAAAATCCATAATCAATCATTTTCTAAGGTTCATACCTATTTTCTTAATTTGAGGAGTTTATTGGAGAAACTATATGGATTTGATCTTGAAACTATCTTAAAAAATTGTTATTGAGAGTAGGGAACAAAGCAAAGAAAATAAAAGACACAACAATCAAAGAAAAAAATAAGCAAACAAATATTTACTTGTATTATATACAAAAGAAGAACAAGAAAAGAAACTAATCTAATCCTACCTATGCTAGCTCTAACTAGTCTTACAAAATAGTCCATGAAGACTTATGGTGGAAGAGTAGAGAAGTAATGATTGAGGTATTACCCATTAGTTGGAAATGTGAACTCTTCTCCCTTAAAGTCTTTGATCTTGAACATGTTATCTCCTAAAGTCTTAGCAATCTGATAAGGACCAATCCACAAAGGAGTGAATTTTCCATGCTTTCCTTTTCATTCTAAGGCTTTATCCCATATGATAACTAAGTCTCCCTATATAAAAATCTTATTATTTAAACACTTTCTAAGCCATATTTTAATTATGGTTTGATGTATACTGAAGTTGGGAAATGTTTCTATATGATGTCAAGTAGCTTTAAATATGCAAATTCTTGGTCTTCTTCCATGTACTCCATGAACTTTTATGTTGTCAGCTTGAGAGTAATGGGGAATATTGGATCTTGACCATATACTAATAGGAATTATGATGCTTTTAGTGTGTGCTTTACTCTAGTTCTATCTAGCCACAAAGCATATTTGAGAAATTTATGCCATGTTCCTGGTTTGTCATTTGCAAAATTTTTAATGGCTTTCATCAATTTATTATTTATTGATTATGAGACTCCACTACCTTGAGGGTAATGGTTTGATAAAAATTTGAGAATTACATTATTATAATAAGCCCAAATAGTCATCTCAATAGATATGAAGGCTAATCCATTATCACAAACTAGATATACTAGTGTCCTAAATCTTGTATGAATTTTTTCCTCCAAGAACATGATCAAATCTTTAGTTATATAGTGTTTGGTTACCATTGCCTTTATGCATCTTATGCAATAATCAATATCAATAAGCACATATTTATGTCCATATGACTAATTAGGGTTTATGGCCCCTATAAATTCCAATACCCATTGAGTAAAAGGTTTATCTATCATAATTGGTCTCAATGGCATGACTAATTTTGGTCCTTTGGTCTTGAAGACTTGACACTAATGACACTCTCTATCATGTTTGTGAACATCCTTGAATATTGTGTGCCTATTGTACCCTATCCTGAAGATCTTATGATTTGTATTTATATATGGTTTCCCACTTCCAATATTTTCATGAAAAATACTTAGGATCGCAGTTGCTTCTTCTTTTGAAACACATTTGAAGTATATGACTTCATAGTTATTACTAAAGGGTACTCCATTATTGATCAATAAATGTTTTACCTTGACCCTCAAATATCTTTTTTTCTCTCTAATCAATTATATAAGATAAGAACCATTAATTAGAGTATGAATATTTGCATCATACCAATCATTGGGTTTAAATTATTATTGATCCACTTGCATGAAACCAAATTTTGGATTAATATTAGTAATTAATATAATCAATCCTTGACATCTTACCAACTTGTAATTTTGCATCTCAAGATCATAATCTTGGAGAATAGACATCCACGTAGCTTTTCTTTCTCTTAGTTCATATTGACTTAACATAAGCTTAGTGGTAGGGTCCTACAATATTGCATGAAATTTATTCCTAAGAATATAGTGTCTAAAATTTTTAATAGCCTTAACTATATTTAATTCTTATTTTTCAATAAAAGAATAGTTTATATAATCACTCTTAAAATTAGTGATGATAAATTCAGTAGGGTGATCACACTTATCTATTTTTTGAGTTAAAATAATAGCTATTATATGATTAGAATCAAAAGAACAGAGATAAAAATATTTTGTAAAATTAGGACTTATCAACACTAGTTCCTATACTATTGTTTATTTAATGTCGAAGTGTTTCGTTGTCTCTCCATTCCATATGACCTTGGAATATTTATTCAACATGTCATTTAGTAGCTTCATAATTCTTAAAAAACTAGAAATGAACTTTCTCACAAAATTGATTTTCACAAATAAAGACTTCAATTATTATCTACTATTAGGCATTTCTATTTTGGATATGGCATCAACTCTATCAGAATCTATAAAAATCCCATATTTAGTTATAACATGTCCTAGTAACTTCCTTTCAATAACATAAAAAATTCTTTTCTTCAAATTGAGAGAAATTCCATACCTCTTACAATGTCCAACTACCTATTGTAAATGTATAATGTGGTCTTCCCTAATTTTAGAAAACATAGTTAGGTCATTCATATATATAATAATTTACTTACCTATGATATCTTAGAAATCATGGTCCATTTGAAACATTACTCCTACATTTATCATCCCAAAAGGAATTCTTTAGTAGGCAAAAGTACCCCATGTTAGTATAGATAAAGGACAAAATGATTTAATATTATTTGTATTAAAAGGAGAAAATATGTGTCAAAAGGGAAGTCAAATAGTCTTGAAAAGGAAGAGTCATTTGAGGAAATTGAATATTCATATGGAAAGCTTTTATAAACACTTGTATGATAAATTGTAAAGAAGACCATTTTGAGTGAATAGAAAATATATCTATTGGGTCTCATTTGTTGTTTTTATTATTTCCTATAATTTCATGTGTTTTACTTGTAATTTTGGTTATTTTAAATTATTTCCAATAAATTATATCTAATAATAGTGTGGATTATTGCATGATTAGAGCCTAGGCCTAAAAATATTCCTTTTATTTGAGTTGTTTGGTACCAAATTTTGATTTTTTTAATGCGAATAGTTCTTACATGGATCTGTATGGTTCAAATTGCCTTACATCTAAATAGATTAGTTCTAATATGTTTTATTTATGTCTATTATTTTTTATGATAAATTGGATAGAGTTGAATATGGCCAATGTACATAATAGATTACCTTAGGCTCTATTATGTGTCTAAAAGTGGATCTAATGATTTCAAAATTATGTTGAAGCCAAACGTATGACTTATATTTATAAGTACTGGTGATTAATGTTGAGCTTTGGGATCTATTTACCAATAGACTATGGATAAATTAATGATGGTTTGTGGACTTTTGGTGAACTTTAAAGAATTTTAAATAAAACCTAATGTTTATATTAAACATTATGCTAACATGAGGTGATCTTATTAAAATGAGAGAAAGGAATTTGATAGCTTGCTAGTAATACATGGAAACCATGGCAAAGAGAAGGCAATCAGAACTACAATAGATTAGTACTCTAATAAAACACATTTCATATCAATAACGGAAACATAAGGGAAGTTATATTTGTTTTAGGCCCTTTGGATATCACCAACATGGATCATCTTGAGATGCTTGACTCTACCCACCACATCATCTACTTCTAAATCCATAACTGTGGTGAAGGTTGGAACAACTACTCAATGGAATATTGGAAATTCTAAATAGATATTAGGGAGATTTCAATGGTGCATATGGTTAATAGAAGTTAGATGAAGAATTAAATTCCTCAAAAGTTATAATACCTTGGAAGTGCATAGTAGGTATTTTGAAATTGCCTAGATCTCCTATAGAAAGCAGTACAACTAGAGATATATTTTTATATGGAAAGATGCTTTTTTGAGTGCCTTAATAGGTATACCACGTGGAGTTACATTCACTTTGAGATAAGATATTTCAAAATAATTCCTTTCCTACTTGGATTCCTTTTAATTTTTTTGATATTTGCTCTTCCTTATAAGGATATGAATTTTAAAAGGTCTAAAATAAAGTAGAGAATTTATAATTTTTTTTAAATTGTTAATATATTTTAAGATAGAGTTTTCTAATTAGATGAGCTCCAACATGTGAGGATATGGAGAGTAGGAGTAGGAGTAGATGTAGTGTATGTTCTCAAATGTATTTGTAATGGATCAAAATTTGTAAAAATTTGAAATGTTTAGGGCCTCTTTGTCTCAAGATGAGACATATTTTAGGTTAGGGGAGTGTTAGTGTCTTAGGATCAGACACATTTTAATTTGAGGTGAGCGTTAGTATAGGTAAAGGACAAAAATGATTTAATATTATTTTTATAAAAAGGAGAAAATAGGTGTCAAAAGTGAATTCAAATAGTCTTAGAAAGTAAGAATCATTTGAGAAAATTCAAGAGTCACATGGAAATATTTTATAAACACTTGTACGAGAAATTATAAATTAGACCATTTTTAGTGAATGTAAAATATATCTATTAGGTCTCATTTATTACTTTATCATATCCCATAATTTCATGTGTTTTTATTTTAATTCTACTTATTTTACATTCTTGCCACTAGATTACTTCTAACACACCACTTAGTTGTAAATGTAGCCTTCATTATGTCCTTCTTGTCTACAAGCACTTGATTATATCCTAAAAATCCATCAAGAAAATACATCATAATAGAACCACTAATAATTTGAATTACTTGTTCAAGAGAAGGAAAAAGATAATTATCCTTTTTAGAAACTTTGTTAAAAATTTTAAAGTATATGCATAATGTACTTTGTCCATTTTCATTTCTAACTAACACTAATTTTGCTACCTAGGTAGAATCTCTAATGGGAAAAACTATCGATGCATCCAATAGTTTATTGAACTCTATGTAGATCAATGGTTATAAAATAGGGTTGATTATCCTTTGATTCTGCGTAAAAGGTTTATGGTCCCTTTTTAATGAAATGGTATGGGTAATGACCCTAGGATCAAGTATTTTTAAGTCTTCATAAGACCATGCTATAAAATTTTTGTACTTGGTCAACATCTCTTTAGCTCTTCTTAATTATTCATTTGTGTAGGTTACACCAATATGAACTAGCTAAGGTTGACCTAGAATTCCAAGATCAACAACATTATAATCTTTCCCATTCACTTTTGGAATCTTGACAATTATAGTTAGTTTATCTCTGTCAAATAGTATTAATAAGGCAATCATTCCTTTGAAAATTTTGTTGTCTCTTAATTGGATAACCTTGTCATCAATTTTGTCTTCATCAAGATAATTTTCATTAACCTCATCAATGATGTGAGACTCAAATACTCTTGAATTGATAATTCAATATAGGATCTATTGATCATCACTGAATACATGAAAACGATTGACATTATAAAGAATTGAGGGACATGGAAGAAACTAAACTCTAATGATTCTATAAGATTGGATGAAGTTGAGGCTAGCTCATCAGAAAACTTTTTTTCTTCTCTAGGAATTTAAATAATGCTAAAGGCATCAACATACTTAGTCAAGTCCCATAATATTAACTTATATTTCTTAAGATATGACAATTTGCATTGGTACATATTTTTAAATTTATTAATCCCTATCTCACAATAACCATAGACCAATAGTTTTTTGACTTTGTGTTTGATAGCATACATCAATCCTAAAATTAAAGCCTCGTACTCTACGAAATTTTTAGTACAAGGAAACTAATGTTTTTAAGAAGTATTAAACTCTTTCCTAATGGGATTGACTATAACAATTCCTACTGTAGATCCACATTTACATCTATCACCATAAAAATATAATTTCCACTTTTTAGGCATAGCATGAGAGTTTTTAGAGTGACATACCTTAGAAGTTTTAAAATTTTAAACTCCTAATTTATAATTGACCATGTTGACCTTTTCATTTGCTGCATTGTATTCAGTGATCATGTGTTTTATTTTTGGCTCTTTTTCAATTTGAATTTGATTGGGAAATCCTTTCCATGGAGACCGCATATGAGAATAGTCAGTGGACATGCATCCATTCAAAGACTTTATCCATTCTCTACGAAGAAACACACTATAAGCATCAAGAACATCCACCACTTGTATGTATAGGAATTATTGTATCCTTGGCTCGGTAGTAAGATATATATGAACATTCAACACTTATCCAATTAATTTAAATTTTTGTTTGTCTACTTGAGTGACTACTCTATCAAACTTAATTAGAGTTAAACCAAGTTTCTCATAAATACCTTTGGGCATGATATTGGAATAATCACATAAATATAAAAAATAATTATGTAAGTTATTACCTAAAACTCTAATTGTTAGTAAGAATGGTGGAACCTCTACTTTTTCCTTGTACATAACTACATTAGAATTTTCAACCTTTGGTGATTTACTAGGCTTCTTATATAAATATTCAAGCAACAACTATCTTTGATAAGTAATTTGAGTCAAACTATGTAAATATATATTAGCTTTAATATTTTTCATGTTGTCAACTATATTATACCCACTCCTAGTATAATAACTAGATGAGTCAACATTATGTGTAGAGGTACTTCCCTTTGGAGGTTCTGGATTGTTGTATGTATGAGGATCAAGAGGTGTGTCAAAGTTATTTCATGGAATTAAAGTAGTCAATGGAGGTTTCCTCTCTCTATTCCTCAGAGAATAATTCTTATTTAGATTAATAATAAAAATCATGAATCTCTTTAGGAGTATCCTCAGGCTCATTCTTAGATTGGAATAGAAAATCAAATGTCTTGACCATGAGTGTCTAGGTCAACAAATTTAGATGACTTTAAAGAACTAGATGTGACTAAAATATTATATTTTTTAGGTCCACTTTCATATATATCTAATTCATCTTGAATTAGCTCAAAATCATTACAAAATTCAAAACAATCCAATTCACCATGATTTGAAGTGTTATGAACTCTACAATATTTAGTTAAAACTACATCATGTATGTTTATTTTAGGATTGTTCTTATTAGAAGATGATTCATTGTTGTTGTTGTGACTTACTATATTTTGAAACCTATTTTTAGGTCTATTGAACCTTTGATAGGAATAATTTTTTCTATATTTTTCCCCAATATTACCTACTTATTTCTGAAATTGAAGGAAACTAGAGCTCAATTTTTGAACCATTTTGAGTATGGATTCATTCTCACTTTTAGGTGCCTCTGAGTTGTGAACTTGATTATTATTATTATCTATTGACACTAAATATATTTGATCTTATGGATGAAATCCATTTGTATTTTTATTTATAAATCCTAGGTTTTGACAAGGATGAGCATTACTCAAGGATAATTGATTCAACACTGGTGTTTGATTTAAAGTATGCACATTCTGATTTGCATTCACAATAAAATTCAATTTAGGGAATATAGGAGTAACATTTGGAATGTCATATGCTAGTTAACCATGAGGTTACATTTGATCATTGATTATCATTACTTCATCATAGGCCAAAGATAATGTGTTTATAACTACAACTGACCTTTTCAAGAAAATAAAAGTCATGGGATCTAAAGCATCCTTATCAATTTTTAAAGACAAAGCTTCATCAGGTCTATAAGGAGATATGGTTGTGATAAACATCTTCTAAAACCTATAATTAAATTTTCTAATGGTTTCACTTGAGTCTCACTTTACAGTGGTGAACTATTAATAAAGGATACAAGGACTAATGATTTTTACAAAATGATCAATGAAAATACTATTAAACTTATTCCAACTAGTGATATAATTCACAAGAAGGTTGAGCGACCAATCATATCTAACATTTTTGAAAGTAAAAGGAAATAATATACATGTAAAATCTTCATAAACAACATTTAAAATTCTTAAATCAACCTTGAAGGATTTAATATGTTCTTCAACAGTAACCACACCATTAAGAATTAAATATGGCAAGTATTTCTTAGTATTTCTAGGTAAGTCATGTACCTAACTAGGTACATTGATGCAAGATCCACCTAACCAATACATACCTTTATAAGGATTGAATAGAGGAGCATCATGAATAGATGAAGTAGGTTGAGATCTATAAACCCTTCACTTACCTTTATCTGCTCTTGTTTTCCTAAGAACTACTAATGAAAGGAGAGGTGATCTTGTCGCTATATGTGACCTAGTCCTAATCCTTGGTAGTTCCATCTTGTGAACATTGAATCTTGTTAAAATCATGATGTGTAAATCTTATCTTTGTAAATAAAAATGATTAGATTTACATGTTAAACAAATTTTGTACAAATCTTTACAAAGAACAACTATCTTTAACTAAATTAGCTTAAAGATATATATAAACTAGTGAATATGAATTATATTTACACTTTTGAGTTTAAATAAATATAAATTTTTAAATAATAAACCAATGTTTGGACAAAATTACTGTCACTAACCTTAAATGCAGTAGATTTATAAATCTTAAACTACCTTTGCAATAATAACTCATGAATCTTCAAAAATATCCATCTTTAGCTAAATAAGCCTAAATACTGGTATAAAATAATGGATATAAATTATTTTTATATAATTTAGATAATAAAAACATAAATATGAAAATAATTCATTTATTTTTGAGCAAAATTTACTTAAATTATCAAAGACACTATAAATTCATTAAGCTTTATCTAGGGCCCTCTTTCTAGAGCCAATGAAATGTCACTTGTTGATGTCTAAGGGTGTATCACAAGGGTTCAGATTGTTTAATAAATACTTCTCATTTATGAATTAAATGAATCTATTCCATGAATTTTAGGTTGTAATATTATTGATACCTTTGGTGGAATAATGGAAAAGAAAATGAATTATTTTACAAAATTTATAATGTAACTTTTTGGTGGTTTGGAGCAATTGTGTCCTAATAGATTACTCGTGAAGGATGAATTAATTTGAATTAATTGAGGTGAATTATGATCAAAACCTAATTATAAAATATAATCTATCATGGATATTAATAATAAAATCTAAATTAAAGTGAATTGATAAGAAATGAGCAAAAGGAATGGTAGGGAAGAAAGATGGTGTTGATCTTCAATCCAAACATTATGATAAAGTTTAAATTTCATCCAGACATGTGCTTAATCCAATATATGAAATGAAATATATTAATCTCAAATCCTATCATACATCAAACAAACATATAAATATATTTTAAATAATGTAAATTAAGAACCATATTCAATTTAAAGATTTAATCCTACAAGGAAATTGCATTGGCACATCTACAAGAAAAGTAAAGAAATAAAATGAATTTAAGATCCTTCAATCAATCTAGCATAGGTACAAATTGATATCTCTAAATTCAAAGGTGCACATCTATAATACATAAAAACCATTCGAATCTGAATATACGAATAGATAATTGAGAGAGGAACCATAATAAAAAGTGCACAAATAAATATTGGATAATCTTTGTATAATTGCTTGCTTGTATTAACAGCTCAAAGTGTACACAATGTTTTCTCAAATATCACTCCTATTTACAAATTATTACACCCCTTTTATAGAATATTAAGGAGTTATTTCATTTAATCATGTCAAATGATAATTGTACAAGTGTCTAAGAGAACTGTCATTTTATAATGTTCTAGAATTAATGACACTTTTTAAATGATTGACCTATAAGGAATTTGCTTTACAAAGTTGCACATGATTTTACAAAAGAGTATTCTATATTCAAAAATATATGTTCTTACTTACAAAAAAATATTCTAAAGTAAACACATTTAACTTTGGGACTCCCCTATTACTATAGTCTTTTGCCTCTGTTGTAGGATATTCATTCTATAGTGTTTCTCATCAATTTGATTGAGGTTGATAATGTGTTCCATGAAGAGTTGATTTTACTAATCTACCAATCAATTGAGATATTTATCTACCTTTTATAATGCATTTTTGCTACTCCTTTCATCACTAATATTCTCATTACTTGATATATTCATGTCCATGATCCTTTTATATCTACACCTATCTTTCCTTGGCTTTGATTCTTTACCTCATGCATGAACTATGTAGCCCTTTTCTTGAACTACTGATCTATGATTAAACCAATTGGGTTGAATGTGGTACGATACTTATTTAGGCTTTGAAATATGTGGATCATCTTATTTTATAGCTATTTTAGATCATTATAAATATTTCCTATTTCCTTGGACCAATTTTTCAAATATTTGATCTTATCTATCAATATTTCCACTACCATATTCAGATGGGCTAGGCCAACTATCCTAAAACCAATAATTTTAACTTTTATCACAACATTGATAAAATCCTTCACATTGGTGTTTTAATTCTACCATTGGATAACTTGTCTTGGATCCAAATCACCTTATTTTTTTTACCATATCCTATTTAGACCTTCATGTATTTAAGGAGCTAAATATATCATACATGGTTACTTCAAACTAGTTGACCATGTCTCCTAGGACTAATATAATTAATTGCTTTTCTATGTTTTTATTTTTTCCTCAAGCCCTTGATGGAAAATTACAACTATTCTCTCTATATTTGGGATAATTCAATAACATATTCCTTAAGAATACAATCTTTACTAGGCTTCTATCCTTGCTTCTAATTCAAACCAATCAATGGCTCCACTTTTTAATACAGAATTTCTTCACATCTTATCATGACCCTTTCTCTATCATTCTCTACAAGCTAATAGTTATTAGATCAAACTTTACTCCAATGATATATTGGGTCACATGTGGGATAGTGACCTCTATTTTTGATGAAGTTATTGAATCACTTGGTATGGTTATTCTTCTTTCCTCCTCTTAAAAATAAACTATCCATGGCTTAAGATATTAATGCATAGGAATATTAATAGCCTTCATCATAGCCCAAGGATTATGCATAGTGGGTACTCTCTCTAATATAGGTTCATAAAAGAACCATTCTAGAAATGGTGGTCTATATAAAAATTTCTCTTCACTAAACAAATTGACTCAACTAAAAGGAGTAGTGATAGTCACCTTGGGTCTCTTTGCTTTTGGCACAATAGCTAGCTTAGTTTTTATTTTTAGAGAGTCAACAAGAACCAAGTTGAAAGATGTCCATTTATCATCCTTAGTATCCTCAATAATTGTATTCTCTTCTTCATCTGAGTCTGTGTATGTCATAAACAACATATTTAATACATTCTCAATAGAGTCTTATCATATGTACCTCTTCTTAACTAAACAAATTTACTTCACTGAAAGGAATAGTGATAGTCACCTTGAGTCTCTTCGATTGTGGAACAATAGCTAGCTTAGTTTTTATTTTTAGAGAGTCAACAAGAACCAAGTTGAAAGATGTCCATTTGTCATCCTTAATATCCTCAATAATTGTATTCTTTTCTTCATCTAAGTCTATGTATGTCATAAACAACATATTTAATACATCCTCAATAGAGTCTTAAGGATATATAGATATCATATGTACCTCTTCTTGATATGCCTCTCATTTTACTAATTAGGCAGGCTCATTATCTGATGATGTGGAAGCTATTTCATTTGGTCTTTTCTCCTTAAGCCTATGATATATATGTGCCTTAACATGGTCATTAACTAATGGAAGTCTAGAAGATTCACCACTTATCAGATGATAATTCTTGGGGCCCAATTACCATATATCATCCACCTTTTGATCTCTTTATATTCTAAATTCAAGGCTTATGTTATGTTATTTTAATCTTATTATCACTTCAAATTATGTGTATGCTTCAATGTATAAGAAATCAAAGGCACTGAGATCATGTTCATAAGGAACATTCAAGATGCCTTTGATTCTTAAATGTTCTTTCACCTTCCCATAAGGGTCCCATTACCTAAGGTCATTCATATATAGTTTGAAGGACAACCAATGTTTTGGTGCTACCTCTTTACTATCCCATTCTATAAATATATTATTTACAATTCTCATTTATAAACTATGAAGGAGTCCTTTTCTCTTAGTCTTATATAGACCATCAATGCCATGGAATAGCTATCATGCAAATTCTTGTTCGGCTAACTTATCAGGGACATGGACTGGAAAGTTAAGAGAAGAATTTTGAGTTCCCTTAATCCTTATGACAATGCAGTCAATTTAGAACCATATATCCCCTATTTTTTCTATAGATTTCTTGATTAATGGACTGATTATTAACACAGGAATACGAACTATAGCTTTAATCAAGACTGGATAGAAACAATCATAGACAAATTAAATGTGATCCATATATTTTTAGATGTAAAACTTAGAATAGTATTTTGAAAATATCTATGTTCCATTTGGAGACCATTTCCTCTGATTTAGAATCTTTGTTATTACACATGGGTCATCTAGTAGGTAAAACATCATGTAAAACTAAGTTTTCTTTTTATGCCTAGTTGTGTATATTTGTCTACTCAATAAGATACTAATTATCTCACCTAAAAGATGTATAATTAACATTTGAATAATAAATTATACCATAGGCACCCATACTAGGTTGATATATGTAGTGGTTACATTTCTACACAACTTGTTCAACATTGCCATTTCATTCTAATATCTAGTCTAAACTAGCTAATAGGAATGTTCTTATTGAGGTTTAAAAAGACATAGTTCCCAAAATCTAACAACATGAAAAGGATGTCCATCAAATTTTATTCTTTAGCCTAAAATTTGATAGAGGCTAGGTCAATTTGGGGTTTTGGCAAGTTATAGTAGAACTCAAATGTAATAACAAAAATGTACGCCACTTTTATGTGAGTATATTCATTAATTGTCATCCCCTTATCTATCTTAGTTTCCTTGAAAATGGGAGCAATAATATCAATGAAATTTTTATACCTACATTATGTAGACTAGCCATTTAGAGTGCCATAATGTCATCATAGAACCTTCTGACAGAGAATTTCCTCTCTTCTTCCATTGTAATGGTTGGCTAGTTCTTGATTCTCTAGAAAAGTTTTGACCAATTACTATATTTTTTATTCAATGCAGTAGGAATAAAGTTTGTTTCCTTGAAAACAAGACCTTCAACATCTATTGTCAAATATAGCTTAACATCTTCCTTTAAAACATGATTATGTTTCACCATTATTGTAATATTGATCAAATAATACAGTTGCAAATAATAATCCAATCTTCTAGGCTTAATTACAATGGAATTAGAGACAAATTATGGAAATTCATATGCTTATGGATTTTTTAAAGGTTTATATAGGGCTTTAATGGTGGCAACTAGTTTGAACTATGAGCTTCATGACTTATATTTTGATTAGATCATGTATTTATACCTTTCATGTATATGGGTCCACAAGACCTTTTAATATGACTGATTTTTCTTATGTGTCACCACTATGTCAAACTATTCATTTATTTTTAAAATGTGACTATTTATCTTTTTGGGACACATGTCATCATATCATACTCTCATGTAGCTTGATTAAACAATCTCCATTGATCTTCTATGGGTCTAAGTATCATTAAATTCATTTACATTCCATTGATTTATTTTCAAGATCTTGAGATTTTACCACTTGGTAGCTCCACAAGATAAATGGGCACCTTACAAACACACTCCATTAGTCAATGATTTTTCACCACATGGTAGCTTCTCATTAGATCTAGGTCTTTTGAATTATTAACTCTTCACATATCTTATATATCAATCTAGGATATCAAACACCATTGGTTTATGTCTATTTAATTCATCATGGTTGTGACATTTATCACTACCATGTTTATTTTGGTCCCTTTGAAAAGTCTACCTTATCTCGTACTATTAAATCTCCTTTATAGGGATCAATGCTCTCTATTGATCTTGATCCACTTGATATTATTCTTTATATGTCTAGATAAATAGGGACCATTGATTTTGGGCTATGTCTATGAGGTCATGACATTTATCACTCTTGGATTCCTTTACATACATTGAATTATTAACTTTTCCCCATGTCATTAGATCTTTGTACTCATTTTCCATGATTATGACACTTTTCACTACTGCATTCCATCTCAAGAGATTTGAAAATTTAACTCATGTGAATGCTCATATACCATCATTCCCCCATCTGAGTTCTAAGATATTCCACTTGGAATCCTCATGTTGATTCATTCCTATGAGCAATGAAAATAAACTAATCTAGGGCTTAGGAACATAAAGAAAAATTAGGATAATGTTTTAGACAAAGGTTTTAGTTATATTTAATAAATATAATTAGGACTTAGGATAATGTTTAAACTAATTTGAAAACCATAATAAAGTGACACCATATTTAGTTAGTCCCCATGAATAATAATATATACTAGGTGAGTTTTCATGATATAAAAAACTTAGAATAAATTTTTTAGACTAATGTCTTAGTTGTATTAATAAATACAATTAGGACTTAGGCTAAAGTTTAAGCTAGGTGTAAAAATGTAAAAAAGTTTCCATGTAAATATAGATCCCATGCAAATTTGAATCTATTTCAAAAGGACCTAGGTTAAAACATATTCTATCTAGGTTTTTGCATGATTTAAACATAGATTAAATTAATTGATTAAAAGACTAAAGTTTGATAAAAATAAAGGGTCAATATTGGCATCAATGTATAAAACCCTAGACACTATTCACATAATAACACTCCATTAAACCTATAACTTGGAAACAAACATCAACATTAGAAATATTAGATAAAAAAAAATGAGTGTCATGTGAAAATATTTAAATTAAGCTATAATGAGAACCATGATATTCAATAATGCAATTTTGATCAATTTGGATGCATAACTTCTAACATAATTCACAATATTGAATAAGGGTAATAATTTTTGAAAATGGGGTTATTTTTAACTCAACATTATCTAGAGATTTATATCATATAAATTTTACTTTGGCATCCAACATGGTGATGAAAAAAAGAAGTGGATTTTTTTATACTTTGGTAAGTTCATGAAATTTGATCAAAATCCCATGATGCATATTTTTGACTGATGCATGTTGCCCTATGTATAACATAACATACTCAAATATTCTAGGGTGATAGATGATCATGGATTGGATATCAATCAACCATGCATTAAATATCACAAAATTTTCATATTACTACCATATCTTGGTCCAAGAAATGTTGATAAATGTGGTCATAGGAAAAAATTATGAATCTATATTCACTAGGCCCTCTATATACTTCCATTGTGTAAACTAGAGAAAAAAGACTAAAAAATTATATTAAAGCACCTATGATGCTCCAAAAAACCTTCCCAATGTTTCTAGTAAGACCTAAGGCCAAAATATATGGCCAATTGAAATCCTCATGGATATGTATCATCCTATATACAATGTGAAAAATGCCTCTAATTACTTTTTTGACACTTTTAGTGGCATAAAAAAATTATTTTTTGACTCACTCATAAATAATAAGTACTGAAATATCTTCTAATATGTCAATGGTGATTCATCTACCTGAGCTAGTATATTAATACTTTGTATCCAAGTGGATGGGAGGGGACTTATTTTTGTAATAAAAAAGAGATTTTCCTTGAGCTACAAGTATTGTTTCTCTCGCCATGGTTTTAAGGTTGATGAAGATTATAACATCTTATGAGAGATGAATATCACCCTCATTGTATCTTCTACGAAATGTAAGAATTACATCATCTGATTACCTAAAATTAGGTAGCTTGGTAATTATATCTACATCAAAACCTCACAGAGGGTGTTTAAACACTAAATTTCCTACTCATGATGCTTCTAGTTGATCTGAAATGAAGAGAGTGGATTATATAGAGTCAATGAAATCAAAAGGATTTGGATCATGGTATTTTTTTTTCATAAGTTCTAGGACAATCCCATTTATTATTACTATGAATATATGAGTGTGATTAATAGTTGTGCATGATCCATTTTTCCTAGTGTAGTTAAAATTTAACAAGTTATTTAGTTGTATTGGTGCTAATAATAAATACGTGCACAATTGGTCAAATTAGAAGTAGATCATAAATATCTATTATTAGTAGTAGTGTTTAATTTCCTTGTGTTATTTTTCCTTGTTATATATCTTTTGGAACCTAAATACATGTGGTATAATTATTTGAATGTGTTGATCTAATTTCAAATTATTTTACTTAAATAATTAATATAAACCTATTGGTGGTGATATGATGACTACCATTCTACAACTGAAACCATTGATCCATCTAAAGGTAGGTATTGATGTTACATGACATATTCTCACATATCGACTTTCCTTTATTGTACATCCTATCATTTTAAAGTATGATCTACTTTGGGAAAGATGAATTTTTTTTAACTACATCATTAATAATTTTGAACACTACTAAACATCCTTGATATGTACTTGGATTGTCATAACCTTATTCGTATACATAATTAATCATATTCACATATTTGTTACAAGTTATCTATCATTCAAGATTAAATTATTCCTAGATTTCACTCTTTGACATTGACATAACAATTTTAGTTCATATGTTCTATGATGTATAAATAGAACTATAAAATCACACACAAAACTAGAATAAAAACAATAAAACTAAACATTAAAAAAAATATAATCTACATGGTGTTACTCAGCACCCTCTCTCAATTTTTAGTGATAAATGATATAGGTCAATGATAGTAAGGTTTAATCCTATAACCATTTACATGTCATGGTAGAATGGTTCCTTAAATATCTCTTTAGATAAATGTCCCCTATTGAGATATAACATTAATGATATAAGGTCCCTTCCATCTATTGCACATATTACATATAAACTATTTAAATATCCTATCATAACATAAGACTACTTATTTTGGATATATTTATTTAAATTATTAGTTATGATGATCCCACACTAATTGACTTAGATTGTTAACTTCATGTGTCCATTCTATTCTTTACCTATTTTATTCCATTTTGGTTATATACATCAATTAAATATATATAGAATCTCATTCCTTGAGTCTTATTATCATATACATACATATAATAGTAACTATATATTCTATTGTCATTATTTCCTCAATTCCATAGACCAATTGAAATGGGGTAAATCCTATCGCACATTTTTTATTTAATTTATATGACCATAGAATTGCATGAATTATGTCTATCAATTCATGCTATTTTAATTTTAAAATCATTATTAACATCATGCCTAATAATTTATTTCAATCCTTAGTTTGTCCATTTTCCTATGGATGATATGCAATATTGTTATGGTGTGATATCATAAATTATTTTGTGAGAGTGTTTATTGTATTATTTAAAACATGTATCCCATATTATTGACAAATTTGATTTCACACTCAAAACTTGCAATTATATTTTCATAAAAAAAACTCAAATTCATCTTTAACACTACAACTTGGTGTTGCAATAGCTTCTACCCATATTGTAATGTAATATATCATAGTGATGATATACCTTGCATGAATATACTTGCTTGGTGGATTTATAGGCCCCATAAAATCAATACCCCACCATTAAAAAGGTTTTTATCATATCAGTGGGTTCAAATTCATCTCTCCCCTCTGATTCATCTTGCACATCCTCTAGTATATATCCCAGTGTTTGGTGACTCAGTGTGTATTGTAAAATAAAGTAGGATAACATAAAACACTTTGTTGGATATTCCTTGTAGTAGATTTATCTATGAAATTTCCTCTAGTGATTCTTCTATGTGCCTCTTCATTAAGTTGAGGTCATTCATGTAAAAACTAACATTCTAAAATAATTCATAATTACCCATCTTGTACAAATATACATTTATGATGGTATAGGGAATTATTCATGTAATCAATTGATTTTTGTCTCACTCAACATAGTGTGATGGAAAGATCCCCTATCTATAAGGTTGGGTATATCCTTCATGTTCTCTAGAATCACATATATTTTTAAGAGATGTACATCCAATGGTTCATCTTGAAATTTTTAAGGTTATTATCCATTTTGTATCCTACTTAAGTGGTTTGGTGCCACATTCTCTCATTCAGGTATAACATTGATTCTAAACTAAAATTCCTAGAATAACTATAACCATCTATAGATCCTTCTACCTAGTATAGATTTGTTAACCATGTACCATAAGGCCTGATGATTAGTAAATAAATCAAAGTGTGTTTCTAGAAGATTATGCTTAAACAATTCTAGTGAAAAAACCATTAAAATCACTTATCATTATATTATAGTATAAATTTTCTCTACCACTATTATTTTTATTCTTGTGAAATCTCTATGATGGTCTAATCCACCATATCTTGGTTATGATAACAAAAAAAATACCATAATATTTGAACAATCTACATGAACTTGAAATCGCTTAGTCCATTAAGAAAATACTAGTGTGGGAGTTATAACTAACCTTTTATTTTATTTATCTCAACAAATGATAATTATCACTCATTTATCCATTTTAACTTCATATCATTACACATCAATTTATCCAAAGTCCATAAATATAGTTATTTATAATTTGCTAATATTTGTATTACCTTTATGATGCAAAAATGGTTTCATTTTATTTTATAACTATTCAAAGGTGAAATGCCCATTGTGACTACAATTTTGATTTGTTTAACTAAAATTGATTGACTAAAAACTGCATGACCCAACATAAAATTGAATGATTTGAAAAATAAGCATTTTTAAAGTTTAATGCAATTCACATAGATCAAAAACATTATATAATTAGTCATAGTTTGTAAAATTGGTCTTTGATAAAATAAAATACAACCCAATCATCTAAATAAACTTATAGAAAATCATGAATAAATTTCTTCAAAACAATCACAACCTTAGAAAATATATCTAAAGCATTATTTAAGACAAATGGAATTAAGTTATATGAAAAAGATACCCATTTAGTTAAAACTATAATTTTGGCCTAATCTAATATGTCATAGGAACTCAATGATAGCCACTGAATCTATCCATGAAGGAATATACTTCATGACCTTGAACTTATCCAAAAACCACATCAATGAAGTGTATAATAAATGGGTCACTAATGCAAGCATCATTCATGGTACGATAATATCCACATACCATGATATCACTTGAGTGTTTAGGATACACAACCCTTAGACTAACCTAATCCACCTTTATAATTAGTTAAATGATACCTTCTTCTTACATGTAATCTAGCTCAACCTTCACCTTTACCTTCATGTTGGGTTTTAATCTATATGTGTGCTTCTTAATAGGTCCTGTTCAATCTTTGAGATCAGTGTTCATCTCCCCCAATGATGGATCTACCCCTTTTACCTAAGAAAAATTATTTATAAAACATCATGATAGTCCCTCAATAGCTACAACCCTTATAGAATTTAATTCTAAGTCAACAATTTGGCATAAACTTTATCCCATATTTTAGAAAACAATATTTAGTAGATCTTGGTATATCCCATTATATTCACTAAGAGTGGATTCTTACAGAGTTATTTATCCTTCTTATTTTGGAATATTAAAATTGCATAGCTTGTGTTCCTCAATTTATTTTAAAATTTGATATTTTAGTGGCTTAACTTCTCATTCTAATTAAAATAATCCATTAATGTCTAGATCCTGATCAATATCATTAGACCCTATCAAATCATCTTGAATGTTAATGTAATATTGTATAATAAATTGTTACTTTTACTATAACTTTTCCTCTCTCTCTCTCTCTCTCTATATATATATATATATATATATATATATATATATATATATATATATATATATATATATGTATGTATGTATGTTTGTATATGTATATATAGACACACATATATACACCTTTTAATCACAATATACTTATTGATGTCATGGAAAGTCTATCATAACACTTAGGGCTTCTGCTTGCCCATGAAATAGAAACATTGTGTGTGTGTGTGTGTGTGTGTGTGTGTGTGTGTGTGTGTGTGTATTTATATTTAGACATACATATATATACACCTTTTAATCACAAGATACTTATTTATGTGATGGAAAGTCTATAATAATACTCTAGGCTTCTACTTTCCCATGACATAGAAAAATTTTCAACTAATTTAAAGGATTATATGCTATATGATTTTCATTCTCATAAAAAATGTTAGATTAAAATATTTTAAACATATGCCCAATTCTTACATTCTTACCTATGTTCCAGTTTTATATACCAAGTGGGAGGAAGTGTTTCTAAAGTGTATCTTTAAACATGTACCTATTACTTATGTTCCACACCCTGTGTAGACTATATGTTTGTGCACCTATGTAAATACAACTCTAGAAACTATCCTTATTGAAAGAGAAACCAATATACCCTAATAGTGATTGGTATATAAAACCATTTTCACATAACTTTGTATTTCTCTCCCAAGATAGTTGAGTTTTATTATGAATTACCCACAAGATCACAATAGTTACCTTTAATGCATAGTTGAGCGCACTTACTCTCTAGTCCATATTAGGTACATGATGATCAAGTGAAAAAATGAATTTATTTATATCATTAGTTGTAAAGTATATGGTATTTGGCATTTAGTGGTGAAAATAAATTATAGAGGTCAAATTTCATGATCTTCCTAAACCTAATTCAACATATGTGTATTTGAATCAATACCTACAAAAGATGTCACTTCCTAAGGTAAATTACCTTCCAAATTAGGCTCTATGTAATCCATATCTATCATAATTCTATCATATAAAAAATGTACATTATACCTAGTTGGTGATCGTATATATGGAGACCTATATGCTTCATTATGAAAATGATGTTTTGGTGATTTTATTGTAACCAATCTCTACACAAACTATTCATTTAGATGTGACTATATATGTTGTTGAAACTAAGGATTGAATAATTGGTATTTAATAACTTGTAGAGCATCTTATTTGTTATCTACATTCACCTTGAACCAATTATTATCATAACAAACATAAGGGGACCTTTTTTCTCTAGATATAACTTATGGGTTATGATTAGACTTGTTTAAAGGTATCACAAGTATAGTATCTCCTTTGTGTGCCTTTAATAGATTTTCACTGTGTTGATAGTAATTTGACCATCATAATCCCATTTCTTACCAATCAAAGCATAGGATAATGGGTATCATATATTTTCATGTATGTTACCTCAAAATATCCTTACAAATTTAAGTCAAATACCTTAATTTATATATCTTCCATCTATCCAATTGGTTCTACTCATCTATAATCTAAAATATTAAGAGTAACATGATTATAGCTTAGTGTTGGTTGACTAATAGCTTCCCATGTATATCTCAATATCAAATTTATTATACTCCTAGAGTAAAATAAAATAATATGTACCTCATACCCTATGATTTTAATATCAATTCTAGAGTCCACATCCCTTGGATTTTTATTTTTAACATACCATACAGCTTTATTAATACGTTGATTCCATAATTGTGCACATTTGAGTAGATTATGTAAGAGATTTTTAATTTTATTAAAAATATATTCATTTCAAAAAATATTTAATATTTTAAATAGATTTATAAATTCAATCGCAATCCTTTCCTATTATATTATACAAATGATTAGCCATACATTTGTGCACAAATAGATATATCATCATTTTTCAATGTGTTTTGTTGTTGTATGTTTTATAGGACTCATGTTTCTTGATACATCAAACATTTTTATCTTCTAAGATTAATACACTTATCCTATTGAACCTCCTAATTCTTTGATCTGGTAGCATCTCTAATGGGGTTAATCTTGCTCTATCCATTGATTCATCATGACCGATTGCATGAACACATCATCCATAGGTTTCAAATTTATCATATATATGTTTCACATAGGTTTTTATTTACTTTACTTTTATGAAACTAGATAATATTTAGTGTGATGTTGTCTTGCATCTCTAAATATATGTAGTACATTTTTATTTAAGTATTAACTGAGTAGTTTCATGTGAAGTGGTTATATTCACCATATAGATAACATTGAACTGATTGATGAGCTTACCAATTATCATTATTTTAACCTACTAGGTATCCACTATTATATCCTCCCTTGTATCCTCTATTTATTTGAAAACCTAAAACATGAAATTATCCCATCCCCAAAATCCTCATGACTATTTTTGCTACACATTATATTCGCTATACTAATAATGAGGTGATGTTGAAATCCAATTGGGTTGTTGATTTTAAGGATTCACACTATTCCATGGTGACTGATACTAATACTATAGAGATGATGGAATTGTTCCATCTAAACCCTTAGGTTGATATTTTGGTGACTAAGGAATCCACCCCAGACCACCTTGTGTCATACTAGCCATTTGTACATCTAGGCCTATTATTCCATGCTTCATACTAGGTATCTATAGTGATACAAATTTGACTAAATTAATAGTAATATCTTATTTTAATCCTTTTAGATCACATAAAATATTTTCATCATGATTATTTAAATAACAAAATTTATTGTACAAGATTGTGGTTTCCAAATTTATGACTATAATAAATGATTCTTTGATGTTACATGCTCTAATAATTTATATTTATCCAATTATTCAATTTTGATTTATGGATAATGACTCCTATGATGTCCTTATTTACCATACTCCATACACCATAGACATAAATTGAGCCCATTTATCTGATGAAACTAATCCATCTTCTTGAGAAAATCATCTATTTTCATCTTCATTTTAGAACATATTGATGGATCATCTCCATAATCCTAAATATATTCTACCTAAAGCATAGCTACTCGAGCATTATCCTTAGTTAACAATTATGACTACATAATGGATAATATAATCCTTGATCACATGCCTTTCATAAACCAAGTATCATTATCTTTATATTCCACAATTAAATCAAACTTATTCATTAAATTTAAAAATATGCGATCATATTCCCATAAAAATTCTCCACTTCATTGTCCAATCTCTTTAAGATCATGCATAGTCTAACTTCAAAACTTATTCATCTTGAGTTTTGTGATTAGATAGTCCTTAACTTGTTGAATAACTATTCAATCAATATCCCTTTTTAAAATTAACTCTAGAGATAAACCTTTTAAGGTTCCTATGAGTTTGAATGTATTCACATCTTCATTTGTCACTTTTTAACCTATCACTTCATATCATAGGTTAATAAATAACGTTCCAAATTAGAAGACCCATCATATGTATTTTTTTTATGAATAAAAATTTATATGTTGAATGCCATGCTTGGTGTAATTATAGTTTTTACTAGGTAATTATGTTCACAAATACTTATGGGTTCCTTAAAACTGGTTTTGAAGGAGAGCCTAGCCTCTTCAAACCTCTTCTTGTCTACTAATTTCTTTTTTTATAAGTTTACAAAATTTATAAATAAATTATTCAAACAAATTTATACTTCTCCCATCATTTTCAATTTTCTTTATCTTCTCTATTGAGAAAATGGGCATGGGAGATGCATACTATTGAAATGAATGATTATATCTTCTACTTCTTATGTATATGATATAGAACGTATGACACTTATATTATTATGCATAAATTCCTGTAGAGAATATTATTTATCTAGTGCAAAAAAATACTTTTAACTACAATCTTCCCCTATCTTATAATGTATTTAATATTAATCTAATCTCATTTTTCTCCTCACTCTATTTCATATACTTTCTATCCCAGTTTTTATCTTCTTTTTCTTGAGGCCCTTCCATTCCTTACTCTATACAAAATCCACAATCTCTAATATTGTTAACTTGTGTATCTTCTCTCTAGGATAACCTATATGACATATCCTCTATTTTAATCCTAATCCTATAAAATTTAAATTTTTATTATCTCCTTTATTCCACCTTCTTTGTTATCGTAGTTCTCTTTCTAATCCTAGAATTTTCTTCTCACTCTACTTCCTTATGTTCTTCATATTTTGGGTTCATCATCAAATTCCTTATCTCATCTCTCCATCATTTAATTATACATCATATGCACCCCAATAACCCTAAAAATTACTAATTTGTGTTAGTAGAGCTAGATACCATGACATTCTCAACAAATAACATCTTGATCAAAGTAGGTAGTCACCAAAAGAACCTACCTTAGATTCCTCTCCCAAATAATCCATGTGAAGCTTCAAAATATAGGTATCCCTATGAAACAAATTTCATGATGTAACTTATTTTACCTAACATACCATAATTATTTCTATAAAATAGGGACCCACTATATTTTTTAAAAGGTCTACACCTATCTTGAAATTCTTATAAAATTGAAAGATTTATGTTTTATACAAACTTTGTTATTTGGAAAACATATGAACATGTTTTATTTATTTAAAATAACATAATAATTCTATTATAATTCTTTTTATGTATATGTTTAAACCATTTTTTTACTTCACTTTATAATATTTGGTATTTAGAACTTTTGTTATAAGCCTATCTCAAATAATTTTTAGCAATCGACACCTATATAAACATTGGCATGAAGTTACTCTTCAAAGTTTTTGTTCACAAGTTTTTTTTGATAAAATTATTTAGATTTTTTTATTTCATATTAGGCCTTCTTATTTTTATTAAAAATATATTAAATACTTCACCATTTTCTTATTTGGGACCATGATTTTGGCAGTTATACACTTCAACACATTTTGGTCTTCAGAGAATTTCTTCGATAGAAATATTTAGTGAATTACTTGGCATGAATTTGGTATATAGTGAAATTTTTTAGAAATATTAGTACAAATAATTATTTTTAAAAATTGTTTAAAGGATTTGGTCTTTGAGGAAATTGTTTTAAAAATTTGTCTAGCTCATTTTGGTCTTCGATAAAAGTATTTGAGGATTTTATTTAGGAGATTTATTCACCTCAAAAAAAATATTTTAAAATAATATCCTAAATCATAAATAATGAGATCCCCTATGACATAGTAAACTAAAGCAAAAAAATGATCAAATGACACTTTGAGAAATGGCAATGGCATGGCACTCCTACTACACATTAATAGTGCCTACATGGCATACCCAACAAATAAAGTATTAAAGTTTGAATTGAATAAAAAATCAAATTTATAGACACTAGAGATTAATGTTCCACAAATTTTAATTAAATACCAAATCTATATCAAATAATTATGGATAAACGATGTGTTTATTTATCACAATACAACTTGGAATTCACCTGATTTCCTGTTAATAAGCCTAGTTACTAGCATTTAAAGCATATAGTGCATTGAAAAGAACCAAGGTTCTTATTTAAAAACTACAATGTTGTAAAAAAAAATAATTAGAAATGACACCCTCATCCAATAAATTTTAAGGAATCATACCCCCATATTTATTTTATATCAAATATTTGAAAGAGTACAAGGACAATGTTTTTTACCCCAAATTATTTAACAATGACTACAACATTTACTTGTAATTATGGGAGGTGATTCACCATGTTGATAGGAACATTCACAAGGATATATTGACTCCAAATTAATGAAATTTGATAAGTAAATAATCATCTTAAAATTCCAAGGATTTCATTTCACAATAATAAATATAGTGGTTATGCCATGCATTAACCTCATACAAGACTTGTTCTTCATTAGGAAGGTAGTTAGAGGCATGTTCTTAGACCATTTAGAAGACAAGATAGTCATAATTTTAATTTAAATTGATAAATTTCAAAGTTATTTATCTCTCCCCATCAACATTTTTACATATGATTTTCATATGATAGTCTAAGGGAAGAAATAAAAGTCAATTGAGAAAAATTTAAATAGCTAGATGGTTCTCGAGGACATCATCAATTTGAAGGAGAAGAAATTAATTCCTATGACCAAATTCAAGATGGGAATCCATATTAGGATGCCCATCCTAAATAGGTTATATGACTATCCTAGTATAAAACTCTTCCACATTGATTTGGTTCCATTACTAGACTTATTGATGACATTAGAGTTGACTTTTGTTATGGGTGAAGTAATTAATGAAAGACTATGACAACACATATTAGACAAGGATAAGAGGACCCAAAGAGGAAATTTACATATGATTTCCTATATTATTTAGACTATAATAAAAAAATTTTAGGTTCATAATGGGTTACTCTAGAGCCCAGCTCCAGACTTTATAAAAAACCATATATGTGATTTATATTCCTTCATGCACATATATGCATACAATCATAACATCACACACATTATAAAGGATGTATACTCCTAGGGATGGATGAGCATTCATGATTCCTCCCATTATTTATGATATCAAAAATCATTATAGATATGTTGATGATATGGGGAAATTACTAATTATACCAAGACTATATTGTGATTATGGTCATATGATATAAAGTAGTACCCTTACGCCTCCCAAAAAATGTGCCAAAAAAATTGGTAGAATAATAAATCACTTACCAAATCTGGCATGGGATAGATTAATATATGCATAGGAATAATAAGAGTTCCTTTCATAGATATCACCTCATGATTGGGAGAATGTGCTATGTAAATCACAAACACTTCTATAATGCTAGCAAGTGTTGTCAATAAAACTTGCATGCCTATGAAGGTAGTTTTAGTTCTTCATAGTCTACTAAAACATGGAAATAATCCTAGGCTATTGGTGACCTAATCAGTGGATTGAATCTCTAGATTATAAGGGCTAGCTCCATTTAGTGTATAGATTAGGATATTTTCTCTATGCTAGAAACTATTGAGAAAAGAGAGAGAAACTTGAACATAAATCCTATCTAATGATGGTGATACACCAGTATTTTTTATTGATCAACTCAATTTGAGCTCCTAAAAATATGGATTTAGATTTTAAAAAAAGGGATAAACTTTCAACTCTAATTGATGAATATGCATAATTATTTCATGAAAAGGTTCTATCTTATGATCAAAGCTTGAGGAAAATGATGTAATAGGTATAATTCAAGGTACTAACTAGCCACTTTCATCCACTATAAACTCATCCAAAAGACATTAAACATTGAACATGACCTACATAATCTAACTAGCTAGTAATCAAGTAAGAATCAAGACTTGACAAGGAATAAAACTCTATCACTTATGAAAATCAATGACATAAATACATTATACCAAGAACTAGAATTTGAAAACAATAGTCCTATTAATATAAAATAAAAAGGTTACAACTCAATCTTTGGTAGAATTTATCTTGCCAAAAGAGTGATCCAATTAAAGGTTGAAAAATTAACTTATATATAAAAATATACAAAAACCAAGATATTGGCACTACAAATAGAAAATGAAGTCAAATTTCACATTAACCAAGTCAAACTACATCTATCCAAAGATTTAAAAATAAAATCCTTTATCTTATGCTTGCATGAAAAACTCTTTTCCATTTGACAAGAATGGTGAGTTCACATTTGAGTTAAAAACCTTTATCATGGATGATACTACACCAATTTCGATGTCTAAACTAAATCTTGAACTGGCTTTAAGTTGAGTGGTAATATTTTAAAGGGTTTCCTTTGGTTTAAATCAATGATTATATGTGGTAATTTATAATTATTCAACTCTATAAATTAAGAATAGTTAACTCTAAAGATAAGAATAGTCAATTCCACATCCAAATTTAGAACTCCACTTGAACTAATGGAATATTTGAAATGCTTGAATTAACAAGAGTACATGTATGAAATTAATATCAATCTCTCCAACATTAATCTCCTTGAGTCCTTCATGCAAATGAGTCTCCATTTTTTTAAAACTAAAGGTGTCATGTTTGAAATGATTACACATCTTGAACATGTCTAATCATATTTGAACCACTTTGTATGCTATAGAATGTGTTAACCTATTCATTGGATATTAGAATCTCTTGTATTTTGTTTCAAGTTCTCTATTTTTGTGCATATATTACTTTGGGCCATTTTTTTTTATCTATCTTGTTTATCTCTATTCTTTCCTTGATCCAATATTTCTTTTAAAAGTTTCTCTTGGATTTTAATCTTCCTTCATTTCCTCTTCAAGCTTCATGATTGGTCTATTTCCTTTGACCTTTTGCTTAGACTTTCCCCTTGGTAAACCTTTCAAAGGAATTCTTTCAGTAAATTTGTCTAAAGGAATTCCTTCAAAAAAAATTTCATTTAAATTGTTACAGACCCATCTCCTTGTTTATTCATTTTCCTATAGACAAATTACCCATAGGAATTATCTCTCAGTATTTTCCTTCATCATTTTCAAATTACCCTTCAGAATTCGGTAAAAGTCCTTCAAAATTCTTGACAATGGCCCTTCATACTTCTGCAAAGACCTTTAAAAATTTAGTGAATGGTCCTTTTCACTGATGAAGTTCCCTTTGGGAAATTGTAAAAGGTCATATTTCCCCTTTTAAATGGTATTTCTTTCTTTATCCTCATCAAAAATAAGGTACCCTTCAAAAAGTCAAAGTGAACCATTTATTTTGAAAAAGAAACCCCTCAAAATTTTTCAATGGTCCTCTGCAAAGGAAAAAAACCTTCAACAAAAATGAAATTATCCCTTACTTTTGAAGATTCCCTTCAGGATTTCTACTTAGACAATTCTACCAAAATAAAGTGACCATTTGGATTTGTAAAATTCCTTCAGACTATTATAAAATGGACCATTTAAAGACCCAAAGAAACCTCCATGATCATTTTCCTCATAAAAACCCCTTGAAAACAAAATTGAATGACTCAAAAGGCCTCTTAACCATGAATCATTTTAAGAAATTTTTAGGACCAATAACTAACTCACAAGACAAAGTCATGATATGTAAAGTTTTAAATGGTAGGGGTGACAATTTGACCTATGGGGTAAATTTGTCAACATTTTGGCAAGTCAATTGGGGAGTATACCTACTATGCTTCAAAAATAGACCATATACAGAACATTTTTATGGTAAATGTAGTCCATGACTACAAATACAACCTCTAATTTGAGAAAGACAACCTTCATCCTTTAAAACAAGAAGGGGAATACACAAAATAGGAAAACTAACTAATAAACTAAATGTGCAAACCATCATTTATTTGGATAAAATGAAAAATAACTAATGTGTTTAAATAGAACTTAGAGGAAAATTAAAAAAAAACTAACAATCCACGATAAGACACGATCCACCTAGATCAAAAGGAAAATTCATTAGATTTATTTCATGATGAGAAACCTCATGATGCCATACAAGTAGTTTATTAAAGTTGAAAATTGGTGAAACATCCCTTTCACTTGTTATTGTGCTTGGAGAATCTCCAATTTTATTAGCATCATAAAATTTCCTAAAGTACATATATATTCAAGACATATCCCTTGTTGGTCTTCATTCTTGAAAGGCTGATTCAGCTCATGTTCCTCTAGGCATGGATCTTGGTCATTCTCTAATTTCTCTATCTTATCAAGGAGCTTGACAAACTAATCTTTAGCTTCATAATCACTTTATTGAATAAGGATCACTCATATGATGTTGGATTTGAGACAATGATATTCTAATTCATCCCAAAAATAATCACTTTCTTACTCAAACATAAGAGTCTCTAGCTGCCCAACAACAGGTTCTTGAAAATCATTCAACTCATATTCCACATATTGATCACAATCTTCCTCAAGATAAAAGGGAAGTTCATCAAATAAAGTGAGTGACATCTCATCATGATCACATTCTTAATCATCTAATGTGGACATGTTAAACTTGTTTATCTCATCCTAAAAGACATAGTAAAATTACTACCTAGTATCTTCATGAGTAGGTTCACCTTTCAGGATTTCAATACCTATAAGTTTTTCAAGAGTTGTCTCTTCTTTTTATTGTTACTAAAAAAAAGGTGGAACAATAGATTTAAGGCCTTCCATGTCACCATCAAACCACTACAATCCCTCAATATCTACTCCTTTTGAATTTAGATCTTCTCCTTCACTTTTACATTTTAAAATCTCATCTTCCCTCTCACACAAGATACATTCTCTTTTCTCAAAGGACAAGGTGGGAGGAAAAGAACCATACTTAACTATATTTAAACACATTAGAACATATTGGTTCTCTTATTTCCATTTATTTATCACTTTATTCCAATTAAAATGGCTTCTAGGTTCTTCTTCTTAAGGCAAGATAGTAGTCTCATCCATGTTTTATTGGCTCAAGATTTTTGTTCTCATCTCTAACTCTTCAATTTTCCTAGTTAGACTACCTTGGAAAAATTTCTCTTGAAGATAATGGGTAGCTTTATGTACCTTATCTAGTGCCATCTCATTATTTTCACCCTTAAGTTCTTTGACTGGTACATGAGGACTACCCCTCCAACTTGGAATGCTAATTTATTCCCTTTCTTCTTGATGAGTAATAAACTCATTAATTTTCACAAGGTTTTGAGTTGGATCACGATGAGGAGTTCTCCAACTTGGGGTTTTGATTATAGATTAAGAATTTTTTGGTATAGCTTGAATAATCATAGGAGGGGTTGATTGAGGATGCACATACTGATTCTCACGAGGTATAGACTACTTTTGGAGTAAGCAGGGCTTTCAATTTAGAATATTGGAATGAATGGGATCACTAGAGGATTCTTCTAGCTTCCTTCAAGCTTAGACAACCATTTTCAAGATATTTTGAACACTATAGGCTTCACTTTTCATGGGAAGAGTTTAATCAGAGATGGGAGAGGGTACACAAGGTTGGCTTCATTTAGTATCTTGATTCTTCTAATTTACTAGTCTTTCCTCCATACATTTGATGTCTTGGAATTGCTTGGCCAAACATTATTCTTTATCTATCAGTTATTCCTAGTGAATAAAGGACTGATGTTGAATCTCCTCTTGATATCTATTGAACTCATCCAACATATCACACTCTTCTATTTATTTCACAAATTCCAACCTTATCTCCATAACACTCTTAGATTGACTAGCAGAAAATTAATTAGAAGAATTACATGAGGTGATTTGATGAACAACATTAGCTTGTTGAAACTGATAAAAGGGCTCATTAGAATAATATTTATTAAATAGATATTGATACATACCAAAACTTTCTAATCTATTTTGCACTTATACTGCTTCACCAACTTTTTTTGATGATTGATATCTTCTTCTATTGCAAAATTTTTCCTCAGCTTCAAACTTCTTCAGATATGCAAAGGAATTCTTTATTGTCCCACTGGGCATGCCAAAAACTATTGTAAATAAAATTTTCACCCCTATGAAATTAGTTTTAAGCCTTCATATTCTTCTAAAACATGGAAATAATCCTAGGCTTTGGGTGACCTAATTAGTGGATCGAATAACTAGATTATAAGGGCTAGTTCTCTTTGGTTTATCAATTACGATCTTTAATCTATGATACAAACTACCAGGAAAAGAAAGAAAAACTTGAATGGAAATCCTATCTAATGATGGTGATAAACCTATATTTTTTATTGATCCACTCAATTTAAGCTTCTAAAAACATTGATTTAGACAAGAAAAGGGCTAAACATTAAACTCAAATTGACCAAGATGCATAAATATTTCATAAAAAGGTTCTATCTTATGATAGAAAACTAAGAGAAATGATGGAATAGACCTAATTCAAGTAACTAACTAGTCACTTGCATCCACTATAAAATCAGCCAAAACACATTAAACATGGAACATGACCTACATAATCTGACTATCTAGTAACTAGGTAAGAAGTAAGACTTCACAAGGAAGAAAAATCTATCACTTATGCAAAGCAATGACATAAATACACTATACCAATAGCTATAATATAAAAATAATAGTCATATTAATCTAAAAAAAAGGTTACAACTCAATATTTGGAATAATTTTATCTTGCCAAAAGAGGGATCCAATTCAAGGCTAAAAAGCTAACTTATATAGAAAAATATATAACAACCAAGAGATTAGCACTAAAAATAGAAAATGAAGTCAACTTTCACATTAATCAAGTCAAATTATAGCTATCCAAAGATTTAAAAATAAAATCTTTTGTCTTATCCTTGCATGCAAAACTCTTTGTCATTTGACAAGAATGGTGAGTTCACATTTGAGTCGAAAACCTTTATCATACATGATGCTACATCAATTTGGATGTCTAAACTCAAGATTGAACCAACTTGAAGCTGAGTTGGAATGTTTGAAAGTATTTCCTTTTCATGATATCAATTAGTAGATGTGGCTCTTGATAACCGGTCAACTCTATAAATTATGAACAATCAATTCTAACAATAAGAATAGTCAACTCCACATCTAAATTTAGAACTCTGCTTGAACTACTAGAACTTTTGAAAGGTTTGGATTAATAATATTACATGTATGAAATTAACATTAAGCTCTCCAACATTAAGCTCCTTGAGTCCTTCATGTAAATGAGTCTCTATTTTTTTAGAACTAAAGGTGTCATGTTTTAAATGATTACACATCTTGAACATGTCTAATAGTTTTTCGACCACTTTGCATGCTATAGAACAAGTTAACCTATTCATTGGTTATTACAATCTCTTGTATTTTATTTTTGGTATCTGGTTCTATGCATATATTACTTTGGGCCATTTGTTTATCTAGCTTGTTTTTATTTATTCTTTCCTTGATCCAATATTTCTCTCAGACGTTCCTCTTGGATTTTAATCTTCGTTCATTTCCTCTTCAGGCTTCCTACTTGGTCTATTTCCTTTGGCCTTTTTCTCAGACTTTACCCTTTGTAAAAATTTTGAAGGAATTCTTTCGAATTATTTATTTGAAGGAATTCATACAATATTTTTTTAATTTGAATTATTTCAAGCCCATCTTCTTGTTTATTCCTTCATACTTTTCCTTTGTCATTTTCCCATAGTCAAATTATCTAAGGCAATTATATCTCAATCTTTTCTTTGTGATTTTCAAATTACCCTTTGAAATTTTGTAAAATTCCTTAACATTTTTTAATAATGGCCTTTCAACTTTCTGTAAATACCTTTCATAATTTGGTGAAAGGTCCTTTTGACTGATAAAGTGCCCTTTGAGAAATTGTAAAAGGTCCTCTTGCCCCTTTTAAATTGTCTTTCTTACTTGGTCCTCATCAAAAAGAAGGTAACCTTTGGAAAGTTAAAGTGAACCTTTTCTTTTGAAAAAAAAACCCTCAAAATTTTTTATGGTCCTCTTTGAAGGAAAAGAACCCTTCAACAAAAATGAAATGATCCCTTGATTTTGAAGATGTCCTTTAATCTTTCTACTTGGAAAATTATCCCAAAAGAAATTGAACCTTTGGATTTTAAGAATTCATTTAGACTATTTTGAAATGGACCATTTAAAAACCCAAAGAAACCTTCATGATGCTTTTCCTTAACAAAATCCCATGAAAACCCAAGTGAATGCCTCAAAATTCCTATTAGCCATGAATCATTTCAAGAACTTTTTAGGACCAATAACTAACTCACAAAACAATGGAATGATATGAAATGTTTTTAATGGTAGGGGTGACAATTTGACCTATGGGGCAAAACTGTGAATAACGAGTATATGGAGTATTGACCTCTAGCCACATTACCACACATGGATTAGGATCCCCATGGCCAAGTAAAATACACATCAAAGGCCTTAGTATTCCCTACCAACATGATACATATGATCATGGATTCTTATTTTTCAATTTTGAGGATGATACCTAGGTCAAGGAATACCACATAAAATTAGGCTAGCTAAATACCTCCAAAAAATCATTCAAAAGAAACCATATATCGTAGTTGTAGATGCAAAACTAGACCTCATCATATTGGAGGATGGGATACCTCATATATTTGGGTTAACAATCCCACTAAGCCATAAAAAGATCAAGGGAAACCTTCATATACTCACACTACAACTTTAAATGCTATAAATAAATAGATTATAGTTCCTAATAATTCACTTGGGGGACCACATGATGATCCCATCTATCTTGATTCTTTAGATTCATAAGGACATACCCATCTAGTTGATATATATATATATATATATACTATTACTATGGTTACTATTATCAATCTAGATTTCACCCTTCTAGGCAAAGGAGTTTTATACCTACATCATCTAGATAATATAATGGAATCACCTCTAGGTATGGGTAGCCTAATGGGTGAGGTGAATCTCTAGTTTTAGGGATAGATCCCCTGATACATCATTTAATCATAATTACTAAGTCTACAATTTTGACATTAAAAAATGATAAAATAAATCATGAAATCAAACATATGTTGTGGGAGGTGACATACCAATATGTTGTGTCTATTATATTTATTCCTTAACCATCACTTATAGACCAAAATAAAGACTAATTATTAAGACATTCTATCTAAAGGACTCCTACACATTAGTGATTCACATGGATTTTGTGCTAAATTACTATGATTTAAGTAAATGATGAGTGAGAGGTCAGGTTCTAGACACTATCAATCAATTTTCACTACAATCATAGTAATTAGCATCTTCACACCATGTAACCTTCATAAGAATAGTCCACTGGAATCTAGGTGAAAATAATGACCTACAAAGGGAGAAAGACTTAACCACTTATGTAAATTATAAAATCATGAACACACTACATACTAGGATGGAAAAGGCTTAATCAATCTTTATATTAACTCAAGACTGCAAGATATAAATGGGAAGAACTTTTTCATACCTAGTAAAGGGGTGCATATAATGGATTTCTAAGCCCAATTTATATAACATAAGAAAGAGAGAGAATGAGAAGGTGGCATTGAAATGTATTTTATAGGCCATGATGACCATAAATCATATAATAAGTAGTGAAATCATTAATTAAGGGTAAAAATAATCCCATAACTCTTCTAATGGGTTACTTTGGTGTTATAGTGGCCTGTAATGAGCCTTTTAGCTATAGAAATGTGGTGGATGGCCTTTTTTTGGTCATATTTTACCCCATAAATAAACCATTATCCTTGAAACTAATCCATTACTCCTTGACACATAGTAATAGTTCATTCATCTATTCTATGAAGGCAGTTACATTTTTTAATATGGCTATTTCTTTTTTAGCTTCCACCATTCATGACATTCACAACCCATAAAATGCATTAGTCACCTTGATGAGTGAGAGAAATATGAATTAGACACTTTAAAGTGAGTTATGGGTCTGAAAATTACTTATATAGGTTAGTATAATGATGTTTAATCATTAGAAAGACTCTTCACTATGTGAATAGACCTACAACTTCCTTCTTTCATTACAAATGAGGTTACATCTCTTAATTGACTCCAATTTTAATCATCATGATTTATTAAGCTATTATAGGAGTTTATTAATGACTATTTGTATAACATTACATCTCTTCATAATAGGTCTAATAGGCCCCCAAATTCGCTTAAAATATCAAACATACCCAGGAGCCATGAAAATAAACCCAAAACTAGACATTATAATCCACTTTCCTACAAATTTTGCCTCACACTTTAAATATTATTGGTATAATGGATGATTAAAGGTCTAAAATTTTAATTAATATGTTTTCAAGGCCATTAAATTTCATTTTGAGTGCTTTGTGTTCTTATATTCTCCATCAGGTCCTATTTTGGGTTTAATAAGGGTTTTAGAAATCTATACTTTTTAAGGATTGTTCATAAAGAATATATCCTCTATATCCTTTTTAATAAAATAATATGGGAGTGGATAAATACCCATAAAACTAATTAAAACTCATTTTTTAACCATTTAAACTCTTAATAAAGATATGAGTAAAAGTTGATGACCATTGAAAACTTTCTCAAGGTAAAATTTGGGTTTGATGAGACCTCTAGTCTTAGTGATGGTCAATAGAGTTGAGAGGTATTAAAAGGTATCCAATGATAGGAATATTATTTAACCACCCTCTCCACATTCCATAAACTAATTAGGATCCCATTAAAAATAATCATGAATTTTTGATCTTACCAAAAGGCCTTATCGGGTTAGCAAACATAGTGTATTAGGTTGAGAGAGAGAGGTTTTAGGATTAAAATACTTTAAAATGTTAAAAAATTGATTAAATTACATTAAATATGTATTACATAACTTTTTACATGTTTCAAAAATATATTAAATGGATAATTGCCTCCAAAAATATTCTACAACCAACTCAATTCACCATGAGAGTTTGTAGGCCAATAGGCAAATTTTGCCCTACTGGACTTGTTTAGAGTTTCTATTAAAATAATCAAGGATATAATCATTTTGAAAATTAATTATATGAATAATAACACCTTTAATTATCATATATAACCAATTTTCAATTCAATTTTTCATATTATCTTCACACTTTTGTAGGTAGACTTGTAACTCTCTACTAGGCCTGTAGGAGATCATTATCTAGATTTCATGAGTAGAAAATAGTCAAAATATACTATATGATTATTTTATAAGATAAATATAACTTAATATAATAATAAAAAATCATTTTCATGTTTCAAAACCTCAAACTCACCTTAGAATACATATTGACCTTCAGTTGCTAAAATAGGCCTATAAGTGATTAATTTAGGCGTGATGTTTGTTAGTGTACAAAGATAATCCTCCTATATATTACTCAGATATATTATACCTTGAAACCATTTACACATCTATTTTATATGGGTTTTTTTAATCTATACTTCATTTTATAAAAGGCTCATGTCATTTACTTGAAAATGAAGACCTACAGGTCTGTGAACCTATAGGTATGCATTTTCATTGTTTCAATCCCTTCTTGATGCATGTTTTGATAATTTTTTAACTAGAAAATATTTAAACCATATCATATAAGTATTCATGTAATTTATATCCTTATGCTTCTCTGATAATGTAAGTTTGATCAAACTTTCAAACATAAGACTATGTATTACTATTTATCTCTTTTATGCCTAATTTAGCCTGATGCCCTTTGGATTGTCATCAGTCTCCCTAGTGAAATTTTGTGAAGGTATTATTATAATTTATATTTGAATACATATGTATCTTCATATCTTACAACCTTGTTTTTTTTACAAAACTTCTTCATCTCTTCCTTAATGTTGTAGGTGCTCAATAGGTGTTTTCACTAATGTTTTCATCTTTGAGTGGTATAATCATATTGATCCTAATATCTTAATCCCTCATTATTCTTCATGATAATTTTTATTATTCTAAGATTCAATACTTTTAATTCTTAGTTTACCTAAATGGGCATGTAGATGATCAATTAGGAGCATTCCCCTCTAGGATCAGAATCGACTGTGAGTATGAGGAAGTAAGGAGAATGAATCCATCAACATAGAGTATGAACATAAGATTAAAATCATGAATGTTTTATTAAAATATTATGATTCTATAAGTTCTCACAATGAAACACCCTGCTCACACTTGTAATGGAGATCACACTATGCATGACAGTCACACTTGAAATTAGGACTTTGAATAAAATGAGCTTATTTTAATGTCATAGTTATGTGATCAAGGATAAAGGAAAGTTTTAATTAATATAAAATAATACACCAATCAATAAAAAAATTAATCCTTATTTCCTTCATGCACTATAGACCCTAAAATGTCAAGAATTCATTGTCCCTAACTTGAAACTACTCCATCATGAAGGCTTTATTGCTTCCTTGAGTTCACACATGCCAAAGGATGATAAGGAGTAAAGTAGAAGGAATGTGAAGACTCATATATTACATATTCACCTACCACTTTCATAAACCAGGCTAAGAATGTATGGAAACCATTCAAAATTTGAGTTTATGTAAATGGAGAAGGCAAATTTAACTTCTTAGGTTATTAACATCTATTTATAAAGAATAAGGATTCAATATGAAAACTAATTACACTAATTATAATACAACTACAGTCTCTACCTTTTTCCAAGATATTGGGCTTTGACTCCCCCTATATGATCCATATTATTCACCTAAAACTAGCCTTTGTGGGCTTGCCAAGAGATCAATGGAGATCTTATTGCCATTTCTATGTTTTTATTGTCTCTACGAGCATGGAATTTTTTTTTTAATGCCTATAATTAATCTCTCATTAGATATATGACCTCTTATGACCCTAACCTATCTGTACAAGTCCTTAAAACACCTATAAAACATCATTTCTCTACATTTTTTCTTGTTTGAGATGTTGGGAAACCATTGGGAGATAAAAATAGGGAAATGAGAAGTCAAAAACACTTTCAAACTAGGTGGTATGGATGGATTGATGTTGAAAGGTCAATATTTTAAGCGTGTGGGGACCATCTATGTGAATGAAGGATATTTGACCCTTCAAAATACCCCTTTATTACATATAAAACCACCTTATAATGATATGAAATGGTTGTGAGATATTTGAAAACTCCATAAATTCAATGTGAATCATAATGCACATGTTATCAATGGCTTATAGCATATAGGTTGAGCCTATATGGTATGTTTTAGAGGTATTTGATGACCTTAGGGTTGATTGAAGCTTGAGATACTCTTGACTAATAGACTATAAAAGATAACCATAGATGTATCATTAAACCTCATATTAAGACTCAAACATGACTTGGACACCTTCCACATCTTGATAACAAGGTAACCCCTCATTAAGTGGCTATAAATTAGAAATATAATAAGAATAAGAGACCTTAATCTCTTTAAATACGTTAATTTTTCCTAAAGTATCTTAAACTTATAAAACAAGGTATATGCCACATTTTAGGCTTCAAAATATACTTTATACCATTCCTCTCACCCAAGGAAAACCTATGACAACCTAGTACATAACCAAATGACTCATGATATTGTATCACATGATGATCCTTCAAGTAACCCCTAATACACACAATGAAACCTTAAAAAATGCTAATAATGTCTTTAATTAGATCAATTTAGGACATTAGAAGGCATGTAAAAGACCATGAAAGCTATGAATATATGAGATGTAAAAATTTTATATAAGGGTTAAAATTTTGACCTTGGTGGTCAAAATTAGTGAATAGTTACATCAACCAAACCCACATAGGAGGTACCTTCCACTAATAATAAAATGCTAATATATTATAAGAAGAATATGAGGGCTCATCTCCTTCCATAGAGTCCTGTTATTTAGTCACCAAAAATATAAAGTCCATCAAGAGAGGTAGATGGAGGTGAATAAATAAATAAATATGGAGGGATTCATAGATCTAAGATTCTAAGCCTCCAAGATAGCATGAAAAATAACTATTAAATGGAGAACCATCAAGTTAGGATGCATCCCCTTTAGTTTTTACTACTCCCATTGTGTTGTGTGTTCCTCCTTTCACTATAAGTCAATTTGATTCTATGTACATTTGTCTTAGTGGTCTCCTCCTTTTGGAACCTAAGATAGAGGATGTTTCCTCTCATCCTAGTGATAAACCAACTCTACTTATCCCAAACATAGAGGATGATTCATCTTTCCTTATTGTTCCTACTTTTGTAGCTATTACACCTCTTCCAATTGTATATTTGGTGTCCATCCCTCCTATTTCCACTATGGTTTCTTATACCAATATCCCATCACCCCTATAGACTAAAATTAAGACAACTAATAAGTCCATTGGAGTAGTGGCAAGCCCTTAAATTCATCTTTCATATATCGAGTTGGGTTTACCAATGCTTCCCCCTAGTTTTTCTCATGACACTATTACGATAAAATTGAGGAAGACTAAGAAAAAAAACCAATTTATAAAATCCACCCATTACCTCCATATGGTGGAGCAGAATGGTCTAAAATAGTATGATCTTCCCTTCCTGATCCACTAATTTAAGAAGCCTTGAAGCAATCTTCTCGATACCCATTGGGTGAGACTATAGTTCAAGACACTCAACCCATAGAAACAATATAATTGGTCCTCCTATAATTGTAAATTGATATGAAATTAGAGGCTTCTTAATAGCCTAATATCATAATTATAAAATTTCTCATAATAAGCTCTATATTTCATAAATCTAAAAGAACTGTACAAAGGGTAATTAAGATGAAAGTAGAACATGAGATTGGAAGGGATGTAATTTTGGAATAAATAGAAGAGATATTTACCTTGTCTAAGATATATAATATAAATTTGTGGCAATAAACCTACATTGAGGATTTCAAATATTATTTTGAAATAGACAAGGATGCCCTAATCATGATTCATAAGGCAACCAATATGCCTAGGAAAAAACTTGAGAAATAATTAGAACAAATAAGGGAACAATAATAAATGGTTCATGTTCCCATATAGATAGAAACTAATGTGAAAAATGTAAAGTCTATATTATACAATATCTTAGAGACTATTAATGTAATGAGGGCTAACTTAGCACTTCAAATAGTTGAAACTATCAAATTATTTAAATCTTTGAAATAAGATGATAATAAATTAAATCTCCTTCTTATTTATACCAATAGTAAGGCATATTGACACCTTAATTTTATGTACCACTGGATTCTAAAAATGCCCTCAAATTCATAGCCATTAGGACACAAAAATATAAAGAGTAGATTACAGTAGATAAAGACATAATTTCTAACTATACATAGAATTAAATCCTAATATTAAATATTCTAGAGGAATTAATGTTATCAAAGACAAGGGAATCCATAGGTAGGATTATAAGCAAGGAAAATTTTTATCACCTTCTTTAACGTGATTTAATTAACTTTAAGCATAAGTTACAAGTAATGACATTGGAAGATATAGAATCTGAGTTGAATTTTTCAAAGAAGGTCATAAAGGTATAAATATTTAGGATTAAATTTCGAAATACTAAATTTGAACATGCATGACTTATGCAACAAGTTAGTAGGGTGTATAAACCTCCATTACTGAACATGGATATTAATAATTACTAGCAGGATATTGGTGACAAATAATTTTAAGTGTTGGAAGTAAATAATAAAGCTAAAACTTCAACTTCTAATTCAAATCAAGCTATAACTTTAATGCCTCCAATAAAAAGAAATTCCATGCAAACACATATCAAGCCTTAGTTAAAAGCTAATTTTATATTTTTTCATGTATATATGAGTAATAATAATACTTATAGTTGACTTATACTTAGTAAACAAATGTAAAAGTTTCATGAAATATTTGTAAGCATGTATATGCTACATTGCATTGTATATGTTAATTTTTTTTGATGTGGTTAGAATTAACTATAATCATACACAAATGCAAGTTTGATACTAAAAATAGAAGTAAGTTTCTAATTACATAATGTAACTAGGAGTTTGGATCGACTTGGAGGATGAAGAGACCCATCCCTGAGTCTATATATTCATTTAATTATACATTCTGAAGGGTCATATTTTCTTGTCAATATAGGAGGAAATTAGTCTGATCATCATGTAACTGTGTTAGTGTTTTTTCCTTTGATATCTATGTTATTTAGGATTTATTTTATTTCTTTTATTATTTCACTTATTAGAAGTGTGAAAAAGTTACAGTTAATTTTGGTTATTATCATTGATGTATGTTAATTCTAGATATGGAAAAGGTATTAAAAATTTAGTAGATTTCTTTGATTTTAATAAATTAGTTAGACTATTTTAATATTTTGAATTTTATAGGATTGTTTTCCCTCTAATAAATTCTTCTAGGTGTGTGCCATAGCTATCTTAGACACTTTCATGGTCTGAGATGTAATCTCCTAACAATGTGCAATAAAAACTCTAAAAGGTCTAACCTTTAGTTGAGGCCATTAAGTTTCCTATACTCTTTCCCTTAGACTACCTAACTGTGTTTGTCTATGAGTGTGAAATAGCTATAAAACACAAGCATTAGTCATGGAAAGACTTGTACACAAATTAAAAACCTTAAGAAGTGATCCATTGAGACCATAATTTTTTTTTTATGCTCTACCCTTCCCTCCTTAAATTGTTTTTTGATTGAGACCTACCCACTCTATAACAGATTCCACCCATCCATCCAAATCACTTAGGTTTTTATCTATTTACTAGGATTCAATTTACTAAAAACATACCTAGTTAACTACATGCTTAGACTATTATTCTTCCATAATATTTTTTAACCCATACCTAAAACTCATGCACTAGAGTGGAGTTTATCTCCATTGAGATCCTAAAATGTTAGAGGATAACTCATTAAATAGAGTGACATGCACAAGGCCCTCATCAATAAGAAATAATATGGCACTAGGAGGGTCAATTATGTTCCTTCCCTAGTGAGAGGTTATCCCATACATTTGAGTTGCATTAGAGACACCCAAAAGAATTACCATTTATAGGGCCCAAACTAGTCTTTTGGTTTCCCCTTTATCAACACATAAAAGACCTAGATATGTGCCACTTGTTCCCTATAAACCTTAGTATAGGAAACCATCTCCAATAATATATATCCATCCCATCAATCATCCTATGGACCAATAACATTTGTTAGTTGGATATACCATTGTCATTATAGGGGATGTGTATAATTTTCCTAGGAAATTAGAGAAGTATGTACCTTATTTCTCCCCTTTAGGAGGAATAAATACATAGGAACACATAAAGTCTTTCAAGTATGATTTGAGATTAATTAATGTTATTGATGATTATGTTACATGTAGTCTTTTCCCATTTAACCTGTAAGTTATTTCCTATGACTGATACCTCAACTTCAATAGAACACAATAAGTTCTTGGAATGCATGTTAGAGTACCTTTCTTTCCCAATTTATATAAGTTACCATCCCTGGCCTAGTGTATCATAATTTCACCAATATTAAGAGGGAACCTAATGAGAAAATTTTGAATTTCAATGCAAGGTTTCAGAACATGTACACTTGGCCTAGCCTAAAGTATAGATGAAAATGAACATTGGTTTTATAAGTGTAAAAAATGCCTTAGAATATATAATTGTAGTGCTCCAATAAAGATTTGTAACTTCCACCACTCTATATTTAGAAAATGAAGAGGCTATCAATATTGATAGATAAATAGATCCTTAAATACCATGCACTTTGAACATCAATGCTAGTTTTCTAGCCTTGATTGTAATGCCTCATGTTAATCAAAATGGTCATGATTTCTACTAGAACTAATTATATACATTGCCTAATATAATTTAGCATATACTAGATTAGAAATATGATCATATGACTAATTAGGTACACATGAATACTCATCAACAAAAACAACATCCAATGCCCTCTAATACTATTGTTTCACAAGGTGTTGATTCCACCAAAGTAGAATTGTACTCTATACAAAGAATGGTCCAAATATTAGGTAATGAATTCATAGACATGTAAAGTAAGATAGGTAAAACTACTATATAGAATAATTAACTAGAATTATGGGTTTCAAACATATAACAAACCTTTTAATAGGTCTATAAATAATACATAGTACTACCAACCCAACAAGTTTCCAAAAATCAACATAGTATAAGTGGATTTGCCTAATTGGTGTAGAGACCAAATACATCACAACAATACTAACACGAATGTGCATAATTTTGTGAAATGTTTGAGATATTCCAAAGGGATATGGTATTTAAAGACTTGATGAATAATCCACAAGAGTTTGACTCAATTTTTTTTTCTTAAAACACCAAAATGGTATTTGAAACACATGATTCATTTTTCACAGGTGAATATAGAAATGAATGAGAGGACACCTCCAATGAAATACATTCTTTCACATAGTGTCAAAATAGAAATTAGAATCTGAAGAACAAGAAACCCTTCATAAAATCTACTCCTCCAAATAATACCACTATTCCACCAAATCCAAGGGGTAACAACAATCCACCTCCCAAAAAAGGGAATGAACATACCCAAAATAAATATAGTCAAATTAATTTAGAGTATAACATGAATGAAGACATTAATATGATTAAATCCAACATCACTCTTCATGAATTGGCTCAGATCACTAAATATAGGGAGCTCCTATGGAGGTCTATTATAGGGAAGGAAATTGTAGAAAAGACAAAGGACACTCACACCAATGTAATATATAAAAGAAAACTAGAAGTTACACCTTTCTTATTAACTATCAAAGCATTTAGAAAGACTATCCATAATTGTTTTGTCAATTTTAGAGCTTTATCCGTAGTGATGCCAACTTATATTTACCAAAATCTTGGTTTGACTCCATGCCCATAAAAAAGTATGGTTTTATAGCTAGATAATATAGTGGTTCTTATAGTAAAAGGACTAAATGATTTACACATCCAAGTAGCATCTAATCCACAAGTATAAATGATAAGTGACATAGTTATAGTAGATATTTTGAAGGGAAATGTTTTGATAAAATTGTGTCTATTTCAAGTCTATATAAAAATAGAGAAGGATAGGGATAATTGATTATAATGAACTTGGATTGGTTTGCATGTCATATCTAGATGTTGTGAGCATTCCTCTTTGGATAGGGAGGACTTTCTAAAGGTAAAGAGTCACTACCACAAAAATATGTGTTAGTAGATATATGAGTGGGTTGTCAAGCTATGCACTTGTTCTAGGAAGTGTTAAACTTACTTAGAGATGACAATCTACTTTTGAGAAATAAAAGAGTAATAAATAGGAAAGAGAGAGTAAAAGAGAGATATGTTACCGTTGTTTACAACCTGAGTGTAACAAAGAGTAATAGAGTGCAAGTGGTATATTTAGTTTGTATTTTAGAAGTTGTTTGGGTGGGTTTTAGAGAATTTACTAAGAATCTATAGTTGCTAACATCATTTAGGCTATCGAGTTCGGTGAGAAAGTGTGACTGATATTGGTTGGGTGACTAATGTCAGTAGGGTAAATACTTTCCTAAGATCTTTCAAAAGGAGTTTTTAGGACGAAGAAATGATTTTGGTTAGGTATGGAAGGTTGGGGAGAGTTGTGTGAGAGAGAGAGTATTATTTGGATGGGTCTAGTTAGAGGTTTGGTGTGTTGGGATAAGGGGAAATAAGTGAGGAAGCTTCATAACTCCTTCACAGGGGTTTAGTCAGGAATGCATAAAATAATAAATATTAGATATAAAGTTATTATAAAGTAACCACTAAAAGACTTATAGAATAAGTGAAGTACTTATCTAAAGATGTGATTAAATGATAAGTGATAAATGGATGGCTCTTATAAGGCTTGTTGAACCAATGCCTTAAATAGAGAAAACAACCATGTGTTTCTAGTTCTCAAGAGCTTGGTTCCTGATCTAGATTGACTTCTACAAGGTAATAATAAGCCAAGTGTCAAAAATTATATGCCCAAAAGTTTATATGGAAATAAAAATTAGTTTTCTTGATATCAATTGACTTGAACATTAGTTTGGAGTTTGGATTACCTAATGTTGTTGATCCCACTGATGTCAGCTATGGGTTGACCAACATTGGTGGCATGAGAATAGGTAAAAGGGTTATTTGTATCTTTTTTTAATTATTTTTCATGCCAAGTTTGGTATCTATTAGGAAAAGGTAGAAATAGTAGGTTAAGAAGGATGTAATTGGTTAGGAGTTTACTTTTGGGGTGTGAATAAGTCATGGGTAGTTAGGATAAGGGGACTAAGTCTTAAGGTGAATTAGATGGTAAGAATTAGTCTTAGGATGAGGTGGCTAGCTAAGGTAGCATAAGTACTTTTTAATTAACTTAATTAAATATTTTAAATTAATTAAATCTGTGAGGGGTAAAAGCATGGGTGTGGGAGGCTAATTGTTATTATTATTGAAAAGGGGCTCAAGGGGGGATTTTGGAATAAGGAGTTACACATGTGTGTGGAATAATTTTGGTGTCTACATTTATCCATTTTTGTTTTGTAATTTTCACTAACAAGTTGTAAGATAAAAATAAGAATTAGATGCTCCAAGTATTGGATGAGGTATCACCCCTCAGAATGAGAATCGATGGAGGATAAACTAGAATTAGGTATGAGTTTGATAAGAAATGAATTGGGTGAGTGGATAAGAACATGGTATCATTGTTTTCACATATACTACTATGAGCTATAGTTTATAAAATTAAAAATAGGTTAAGTAGAGGAGGACTCAGATAGAAATAACCAAATCATCACTTGTAAGTGATAGATGATAAAGTTAAAATAATGGAATTTATAGCTCCAATGTTTCATGTGTACTAGGTATCTAAGGTAAGAAGTCCCTAGGAAACACAAAAGGTTATAAGAGATAAGACTAGCTTGGTCACCATCCAAAACACCTCATATACATGTGTGTACATAATAACCAACTATATTGGGATAGAATAAGTGGTCAAGACAAGTAATGCAAGGTTGGTTTAAAAGGGTCAATGATCAAGGAGATATTCATGATCTCCAATTAAAGTCCTTATGGGTAGAGATTTAAGTGATCTCCAAGGATGGCTATCATGGTTGGGGAGATATATGTGATCTCCAAGTTGGTTGTCATGGTCAAAGAGATATGTCTGATCTCTACATTGCCTTAGATTAGGGGTAAAGTCCAAAGGCTTGTGGTTATTGGTAGAAACTCTAATTTAAGGGTACCAACGTTGGTTATGTTGATGATGTTGGTAGGAAATAGTACTGATGTTAGTGGCCTAGGTTAAGAATGCTGATGTCGATGGGTCACCAAGCCTAACAAAAAGGGGTTTAACATCCCACCAAAAATCATTTGCAACATTTGATTGGATAGAAAAAGAGATCTAAGTTTTGGTGAGATGTTAGAGCTAAGAGGGGACCAAGCTAGAGGTGTGCCACCATAAGTTCTAGCTATTCTAGCCTGATGGAGATGAAGAGATGAGGTTAAATCTCCTTCAAGTTAATTTTAAATTTAAGTTTTTTAATTTAGTATTTTACCTAAATTTGAAGTTTAGGGAGGAATAATTTTATTAGAGGTGTAATAAATGAGGTGAGGGTATGTGTAAATGAATTTGAGAAGGGTTTAGGGGTAGTTTTTAGGTTAATATTTAAAGCTGGGAGATAGGTCATTCACCCCTAGGGCCAAACTAGTCATCAATGTTGGTGGGGTCCACCAACATTGATCAACATGGTACTAATGATCATAGGTTTTGCTAATGTTAGCTAACATAAAGCATTGATTTTAGTATACAAAACTGATGTTGATGACCTTGAAGAACCCAAAATAAGAGAAAAGGTTAATTTTGGATCCCTATTTGAAGTAGTCAATAAACCAAATGGTTGAGCTAGCCTCAAAAGATGCCATGCCAATTGAGTGCTACCTATATAGCCTAGTTGAGGGCCTTAGGCCAATATAGTTCTCCTAGTGTGTAAGAATAAAAAAGTAAGGTATGGTTAATAGTGTGTTAGGAGAAATGTTGAAGAAAGGATAGGTTGAAATAGGTCAAGGGACCTATGTCTTAAAAGATAGGTTATAGGGTTGAAGGTTAGGGATATAATCCATGAGACCTAGAGTTATGATAGGCATTTAGCCTAGTGTGGAGAGAGAGGTAGTGATGCCTAGGGTGGAGATGGGAGAGAAGGTTAGATATCTAGGTGGGTATATGGCTAAGCTAATCGCAGAAGACACCATGTCATCTACGTGTTACCTACATAGCATGGTTGAAGACCTTAGACCAATGTATTTGTCCAAGAGAGAAGGGGAAAATGTGGTGGTAGGTTATATTATAAATTACGTGACTTGAGGTGTGTGTGTACAGATCTAGACTAGGTAAGAGTTGATGTTACAAGATTGCCTACCTACACTGTTGATGTGGATGAGGAGGGATGTCACCCTAGATGAGTCGGATCATAAAAAAACATAGGTTTAGGGGGAGTGTGACGATATTTTAGAGTTGAATGGGATGCGAGTTTGATGATAGCATTGATTGAGAGGTGGGATCACACCACAAACACCTTCCATTTGCCCATTAGAGAGTTGATAGTGACATAGGAGGATGTGTATAGAATTTTATGGTTGTTGCTCTAGGGTGAGTAGATCTTCCCATGTTTAAGAGAGGAGCATGATATTCACATGGTGACATTATTTTTATAGCATGTTAGTGAGGTGACCTATCACTCAATGAGCTTTGCCTATGAGACATTGTATATTACTGATGAGGAGTAACATTGATTGAGCATCTTAATGATGATAGGGATTATAGTGTATGCACTAATAGACATATATCATGGGATATTTACTATTGCATTGAAAAGTGTTCTAGCATAGATGGTTGAGAAATGAACCGTATTTGTATGGGGACCAACTTTATTAGCATAATTATATAGAGAGTTATGGGGGTTAAGACTGTGATGATGATATAGTTTATCTATCAAGCATTTACTCTATTGCTGGGAATATGAGTATATCACGGTGACATGACCATTGGGGTTACCTACCATGATTGTAGCTAGTTTTAGGCTTGGTTTTAGATGGTGGAGAGATGGTATGGCCCAAACCTGAGTAGATGGCATAGTGTGAGATATTGATCATTATAGGTACATGATAAAGGGATTAATCCCTTTAGATATTGTGTGGATACCTTACATGACATATCATACATTTAGAGGCTAGGTAGAGTAGATTATTGGCTTATAGAGTAAATTATGGGTTAGAGGGAGATGATCTAATGAGATAAAGATGATACCCATGGCACTAGTTAGGATATAGTTTGTCTTGCTATATGATGTACCTCCTACCTTCCCTCGATATAGGAGTGATGATATAAAGGCACTGCTACCCTTGCACCAAGAGATAGATGGGTTAAATTCTGAGGAGCTACCAATAGGGTTGGGTGTAGTAGATTTTGGATTTACAATGACATATCTTGCATGGTGGACATGCTTACATCCCACAATTTAGGTCAAAAAGACACCACTAGATTTATAGGGAATGATGAGAAAGAGAGAGATTTCCATATAGGCCTTAGATGTAGTGATATAGGCATGGGATATAATAGTACAAGCTTGAGATATGGTAGTACAAGCTCAAAATGTAGTTCAAGCATAGGTATTGGCTTTACAAGGATACATGGTGACATTATAGGGCTAAGTTATGGCATTATATGACTAGGTTAGGGTATTACAAGGTTAGGTTACTAAACTAATAGTAGAGAGGGATAATTTGAGAGCAGTAGTTCAGGTTACTCCTCCAACATAGGGACTAGTATAGGTTGGGCCTCCATTAGGTGTGATGGGGCCACTGTAAACTTTATCTTTAGTGAGGTATAACACTACCCTTGATGATATTTCTTATTATGAGATGGCCATCAAGGTGTTCCCATAGATTCAGAGGTATTTTGAGTTTACAGAATAAGAGAGATCAGTGACACATGCCATAGTTTCTAGCTCATGCAAATACATATAGGTGGATAGTAGTGATGACACTGCTTCTTCATGACCATGTGTATAGCCTCATGGATTTTGAATGCCAGATTTGGTTCTTATTATATATGTTATATATACACTAGCCTATGAGCCAAAAATGAGAGATGTATATTTTGATCGAGAGATGATATTGTTATGATCTATTGATTTACATTATTGTTGATCTCTCTCTCTCTCTCTCTCACACACACACACACACACACACACACACACACATACACACACACACATCATCATCATCATCATCATCATCATCATCATCATCACCACTATCACAATAAATGCATCTCAAAATCACAATAACACATCTCATATATATATATATATATATATATATATATATGAGATGTGTTATTGTGATTTTGAGATGCATTTATTGTGATAGTGATGATGATTTTGGTTATTTAATATTATGTTAGTGTTGAGCATGTTTGTTTAGTTAGACTAGCATTTCCCATATGTGTGATAGTATATGCATAGTTGATTTATTAGCTTCATCTTAGAATTTTTCCATATTTGTGATGGTGTATGATTAAAATGGATAGGTTTTTTATGTTATTATTTGTATGAAGTGTTAATCTCAGTAGAGAGATCAACATGTGATTGAGATGGGAAATAAAGAGGTAGAATGCTTTTGTACTATCATAGTCCATAATCATAATATAAATAGGATTAGGAATATGAGCCAATTTCATGATTTTCATCATTTGACCATTTTTTTTGTTAGATAAGCATTTTTTTCACCTTATGTTAAGTGAGTTCAAATTCCCTTGAAAGAGTATGAGGAGAACAGGGTAAAATGAGGGAAAGTGTTTGGGTAGCATAACCTTTGAAGAGGGGGATGATATGCGCCTACTGTGGGTGACTCAAGAGATACTATAGGTAAGTCCATGACTTATGTTTTTTTTTGGGTGTAATCTAATTGATGTAGGAAGCCTACAATGGGATTTTGTTTATGTTGAGGTCATATGAAGTTGATCAATACGAGAATAAATTTTTAAATCATTATTTCCCTTGATAACAAAGATTGTCCTAGCCATCCTTCAAGGAAGTGGTCTAAGAATTTGTTTTGGAGTTTTAATAGCTTTCTTTCAAAGGATTAGTCTATTTATAATATCAAAGATAAGTTACATGGTTTTCCTTCAAGGGAGTAGTCTACATTGAGAATCATGACCTAAGAGATTATAATTTGTCTACATATATTATTTTAATTTTAGTTTTAGTCATGGACAAGACTATAGAGGCTTAGGATTTTACCACTTTGAGGGTAAAACCATAACACTTATAAGTTAACTAAGTGTGTATGAGTAAGGGTTAAGAGGAAGGGATATGAATGTAATAGGGGTGCTCAAGGGATGAGCTCAAGTTAAACATGAGGTGAAGTGTCATTTGATTAAAAAAAAAATGGTCATAGGTGTAAGGCATTTAAAGGCTCATGTTCTGGCTTCCCTTTGAGAGAAGACAAATGATAAGTTCCTAAGCCATACTTGTGAGTTATGATGTAGGGTCCAAGCCAATTAAGTGAAAACTTACCATATTTACTTTTCTTTGTGTTCATCACATATTGATTTTATTTTAAGATGAGATCTCCAATATTGAAATATTTCTCCATGATGTTTTTCTTGTAATTTCATTTGATATGCTCTTGATATATTTGGAGGTGGTTGAGGGCTATGAGATTGTGCTCATCAAGCAACCCAAGTTTAACCAAATGTACTTGGTGAAAGTCATCATTAGTAAGAATGTCTTTTAGGGAAATGTGAAGGGAAGCAATATAAACCTCAAGAGTAAAAACAACCTCCATCCCATACACTAAGGAAAAAGGCATAGCACCTATAGGGGTTTGAATGCTAGTGTAGTAATCCCATAAAGTGAATGGAATGTGTGTGTGTGCCAATCTTTGCCTATATCATTGACTACCTTCATGAGAATTTTTGTAAATGTTTTATTAGAAGATTATACCTATCCATTTGATTATGGATAGTATGGTGATGAGAATCTTAATTTGATTCTAAAAGTATCACAAAGACTTTAGATAGTCTTATTTTTGAAAGATTTAGCTTTAGATGATGTGATGGTTGATAAAGTAAACAATTTTTTCATCTGTAGTGGAGATGAGAGGAATAGCCTTAACCCACTTGGTGATGTATTCAGTGATAAGGATTGAATAGTGATAAAGGGTTGAATGAGGGTTAATATTATTGATTATATCCAAGCCCCATTATGAGAATGGCCAAAAGTATCTGGTGACTTGTAATGCATTACTTGGAATGTGAAGGAGGTTAGCATGTTTTTGACATTTGATACAATGCTAAATGTAATGACCATAGTCTTGATGAAGTGTTGGCTAATAATAGCTGAGTCAAAGGATACACTTGGCAACTATGTGACCATTGAAATGTCCACCAAAAACCCCACCATGGACTTCCTTAATAGTGAAGGGAGTATCAGTACTAGTGAGGCATCTAAGGATACCATCAAAACCTCACTTGTAGAGAAGTCCCCCTATCATAGTGTAATGAGAAACACCATTTATGAAGGCACATCTCCCATTATTAGAGAGATTACAAGGGGTAATAGAAAAGGAAAGATAATCATTGACTTTCTTGTACCATAATTCATGTGGTCTATATGTTACATTTTTTATAAAAAGGATTTTAGTTGATACATAGGATGGTAATGTTAAGTGATGCATGGTGACATAGATTGTCAAGGAAGAGGGTGAAGAGGGTATGCATGAAGAAAGTGAAGATATTGTGTTAGCAAACTTATTGTAGATAGAGGAATAGTTTGTAAGACACATGAGTCAAATGATCCCAATAGTGTATCTACATGATGTTTATACCATTGCAAAATTTCATTTTTGCATAGGTAGGAACCATTAACCTAACTAACCACTATCTTAGAATCATCAAAAATGGTTATTGAGTTAATACACAAGAAGATAGTTGTTTGAATCCTGAAGATCAAAGCCTCATATTTGGCCATATTATTAGTACATTCAAAATATAGTTTAAATGACAAAGGCATAGGCTCTCCATCTAGAGGATTAAGCGTGACCCCCACACCCCCACTGTATCAAAATTTAGTCCCATAAAAGAACATCATCATTTGATAGGAGATGTTATCAATGGAGAGCATTTTAATGGATTAATCAAGGAATTTAAGGTTTGAAGGATGGTTATTAGGTAAAGGGGAAGTAGCTAATTATTCAGCAATCATTTTCCCCTTGATAGAATTTTATTGAATAAACTCTAAGTCAAATTCAACAAGGAGCATGAGCCACCAAGCTACACATTGGTTATGATATGGCTTGGAATGTATGTATTAGAGGGGATCAGTATGGGTGACCATCTAGGTTTTGGGATTTAAGAGTTAATGGTAGATCTTGGAGGTTAAAAAGACCAACATGAGGAAAAGATTTTTGGTATGGGTGTATTGAGTCTCATAATCAATAAGTGTGTGAATTATGTAGTAAACTGCATGTTCTTGATGTTGATCATCTCCATGTGTAATTATAGCTCCTAGAGAATGGTCTATTATAGAGATGTAAAAGTATAAAGGCTAATTTCATTAGGTGGAATAAGAACTAGTGGGGATAGGATACACTATTTGAGTGCATCAAAAGCTTCTTGGCAATCTATATTCCAATAGAAGGAGACATATTTTTTGAGGAGCTAGTGAAAGGGTTGGAAATGATCTGACAACTAGGAGACGAAGTTGTGGATTGACTAAAGTATGCTTTGTAGGCTGTGAAGTTGTTTTATATTAGTAGGTAGAGGCATCTCTAGTATTGTGAAAACCTTAGAAAAATCAATTTCAATACCAGGGAGATAAATGATAAAGACTAAGAGCTTATTATAAAGAACACCAATGACACATTACTTTGGGTTTAGTCAAATGTTATATTGGAGGAGATGAGTAAATATGATTTTAAGAATCATCAAATGATCTTGAAAAAGTTTAGACTTTTTGAGTAAGTCATCCATGTACTCTTCCATAATTTTATGTAGGAGATCATAGAAGATGTAAGTCATAACACACTGGTAGGTGGCACTAGTGTTCTTCAAACAAAAAGGCATGACCTAATAATATAATGTCCCCCATGGGGTAATGAAAGTTGTCTTGTGTTGATCCTTGAGAGAAACCAAGATTTGATTATATCTTGAGAAACCATCCATAAGTGATATCATCTCATGGCTAGTTGTTAGATCAATAAATTGGTCAATACTTGGCAATGGGAAGTCATCTTTTAGATAAGTGAGGTTTAGGTCATAGTAGTCAGTGAAAATATAAATTCATTCAATTTATTTTTTGACAGGCACAATATTTGAAACCCATTATAGTTAATTGATGGGTTGGGTAAAGTTAACATAAAGGAGGCAATAGAGCTTTTCTTTGACAAGGAGAGCAATATGAGGATGAATTTTGTGAAGCTTTTGCTTAATAGGTTTAACATCTCAATTGGTGATAATGTTATGGGTGATGATAGAGGGGACAATAATAGGTATGCCATTATAATACCAAGTGAAGGATTTTCTATGGTTATTAAGAAATGTGGAATAATTAGCTTGCTCAAGGGAATCCAAATATTGGCCCATATTCAAGACACATGGGTTATCATGAGAGGGTAAATTGATGTTAATGGTGGATTCATTTAACATAGCTTGTGTTTTGTATGGGAGTGATCATTAGATATAGGAGTGATCTATACCCATGTATGTGATAATAACATCATCATCTTGACATTGGATAGTGTTAATAATGGGAGAGTCTTCATCAATCATTTCAAGATAAATGAGAGGATGGGACCTCATTTCCTTACCCTAGTGATAAGCGAGAGGCCTTAAATGGATGGCATTTATTTAAAAAAACATTAGGAGGTATAGATACCTCCATTTTAGTAGTTGATGGTGGAGAAGAAGGTGGAGAAGGAGAGATTGGCTCTTCAATAATTGGTACATGAGATCATAATTTAGGTGCATATGAAGCTTTCCATACTCTTGTGGATTATGGAACATGTCGATAATCAACAAATGATTTTCTTCAAGTGACAAAAATTTAAAATTTTCCTCTATGGGATCTTTGTCAAGAATTTGTGTTGTCAAAATCTATGTTATCAGGGTAGTGGAACTTGTGGAAGCTTTAAACGTACCATGTAGAGAAGATGATTTATTTAATGGAATAATAAAATCATTGGGACTATAAATCATGTTACATGTTTTAAATGGAGGTGGGTTGGTGGGTATAACATGAACTTTCCTATTGTGCTCAAATTTGACACAAGAATGCAAAGTTGATGGTACACATGCCATAACACATATCCAAGGTCATCCAAGTAGAATTTTATATTATAGCTCTCCTTATACAACATATAAGAGCTCAAGAATTATGTGGGGACCTACACAGATATGAAGGACAATAGTTCCCACCATAGTAGTTGTGGTATTGTTAAAGGAGTAGAGTACCACGTCAGTTTGAGACATGAAATTATTAGGAAGAGCTAATTAATTTTAGGCATAAGTGGAAATAATATTAATATTAGCTCCCTTATTGGTCATAACTCTTTTGACATGATTTTGATCAATATATATGATAATAAAAAGTGTAGAATCCTAATCTTTAGGGTGTTGAAGTGGGATTTTTGAATTGCTAAAGGAAATTAGGGAGATGGAATTAAGAGAGCTAATCAAAGTTGCTAGAGGTTGGGGATCATTAGGTTGTACTTCAACCAATTGCAAGTCACTAATCAAATCTTGATGGAGTTGGGGTGAGTTTTGGATTAGCTCATATAAGGACATTTTCACAAGAGTTTGGTGAAGTTGTTTCACCATCAAGATTTTAATAAGGTTTAAAGATGTTAGTTTTGGGACACCCAAGATGGAAATATTGTGACTCAGAGGAGGAGTGTCTTTGGAAAAGGGATGAGCCCAAGGAGTAGCAACCTTTTAGTTACCTTTATCCTTTTAGTTTTATGACCACATGGCCACATTAACTATGTTGATCTAAAATATAGGTGACTAAGGTGGAAAAGAGGGTATGATAACATATTTGTGTTTGAATTTAGGTGGAACAATATGAAAAATTATGGATTCCATAGGTGGAATAACAAGAATGTTAATAGGAGTATCAAAAATTAGAGTGTCGACATCAAAGTGTTGTTGAATGACTATTGTGAGAGCTTTAAAACTCTCAGTATCATGTCTAGGTGAATGATGATATACACACACTTATGTATCATTAAACCAAGATGTCTTCAATCTAAGATGGCTATAAGTCTTAATGGGAGGAAGAGTTATTATAAAATATTACAACAACTAACATAGGATAAGGCTCTGAGAGCCTATGAGTGGGTTATCACTTATTGCGGAAATAAGATTAGACTCCTTATTTTATTTAGGATTCATAAGGGTGATTTTATGTTGTGGCTTATTTGGTGGAAATTAATTTACATGTTTTTTTGACACTTTCTTAATGTTAGGTATCATGGTGTTAGATGTGAAAAGCCTACCATGTGGTAGAGTCAATAGTGAAAGTGACTTAGCCTTTTTTTCACTTGAATTGGTGATAATCCAATTGAAATAGAGGGGTATGGTCCAAAAATTGATGGTAAAGTTGAGGGTTAAAGAGGGAAGGATCAGTGAGATCTAAGAAGCTTATTTTTTTGTAGTTTAGACTATGAAACAAAAACTTGTGGTGTGAGAGTTAGATCTAATTTCACATGTGGATGAATTAGATTAAGATGGGACATATGCATAAAGACCTCATCTTATTTAATGTGGTAGATGCTTATGAGGGTGAGGGTTCTAACATATATGGATGAGCTTATATTAATTTTGTTGAAGAAGCTCTAGCTTTATCAAAGACCTTGGGGTAAAAAGTAGTGAGACAGTTGGTAGTAAAAGTTGAAACTCATTGTGTAGGATAAGGAGTTTTAAGTCTATCTTAAAATGCCATGTGATATAGCTTCATCAAGCTAAGAAATTTTATACTTTTCACCAATCATGAGAAGGTTTAGATGACGTTGACATAAGATTTAAAACTGATTATTTAGAAGGCTATGGTGATTTAGAAAGAGGGAAATTTTTTGTCTTCACTACCTCAAGCCAAAAATGAGAAAAAGCCATAACAGGGTCATCTTTGATAGAGATAGGAGAAGAGGCTTAGTCTTCCATGGGTGGAGGAGAGGTAGGTAAAGAGGGTTATTAGAGGGGGTAAAGCATAAGTATAATTTCTCCCTCAACATGTGGTAGAGGAACAAGTAAATTATGATCCTTCATAGGTAAAAGAAGTGGTAAAAGTGGTAGAATTGTAGTGGGTACAATAGGTCTCTCATCTAATGTAGGAGTAGATAACACTGACTTTTCTAGGTACAAAGCTGGAGTAGATGGGGTATTACTCTCTATCGATGGAGGAAAGGTAGGTGAAGATGGTCCTCAAGAGGGTATAACATAGGAATAATGTTTCCTTCAACATGTGGTTATAGAATGGGTAAGGCATGGTATTCAAGTGGTAAGAGGATAGGTAACATTAGTGTAAAAGGAATTGGCAATACAAGCTCCTCTAATGGCAAAAGGAGTGGTAATGGAGGCTCCTGCTCATGTGGGAGTGGAATGGGTGAAACATGATTTTCTACCTAAAAAGGAATAATGGGTAAAACAAATGCCATTGACTATGGGGGAGGAGTCGATAAACTGGGTGCCTCCTATTATGGGAGAGGTAAAACTAGAGGTAAAGGAAAGATGATATTAAATATATGGATATTATGATCACATGAGCTAGTCATGGTCTAAACAATATTTTGATTGCGTGAATGGTTAGGAAAAGGCTATTTGAACACAAACATATTTTAATTAGCAGGTAAATTAGGATTATCTAAGATGAGATTGCCCCTATCAAGCATGTCTTGAACAATATTCTTAAATGTTTTACAATTATTAGAATTGTGGCCTTTAACTCGATGGCAGCCATAAAACTCATCCTCCTTATACCATATTGGAATACGATGAGATGGGTCAAACTATATAGGAGGTTTGATTTGAGGAAGGGTTATGAAACCTTTATGTAATAGTTTTTATAAAATGGAAGTATATAAATCCCTAATGGGAGTGTATTTTCTTTGTTCACACCATTATTGGAATTGCTTGGTCAGATTTTAGGAATTCAACGAATTAGGTTGGTTTGTGGTTATGAAAGAATATAATTTAATGACCACCACATTACTGGAGCCTTTATATTTTTGGTTAGAAGGAGATGTTTTAGAATAAGAGGAGTCATTTGATTTGGAATTGGTGTTAATACTATGTAACTTGACTTAACCTTGGTCTATAACCCAAATCTTGTGTTTTTGCACCATTGTAAAAGCCTCATCAAATGTGTAAAAATTTTTTACTTAGAGTGTGAATGAAAGGTGCTTAGCACATGCCCTCGAGAAGAGCTCAATAAGCTCAAGTTGGGGTAAGGAGAAGGAGATTTAATTGATTAATCCTCTCCAATGAGTGACAAAATATATGATAGACTCGTCATCAAATTATCTAATAAAATAAATGTCTATAATAGAAACCATTTTAAACATGTTAATAGAGAAATGGTCTAGGAATATTTGTGTGATTTAGGTAAATGAGGAAAGGTAGTGCTGAGTTATAGAGCTACACCAATCTAGGGCAACACCCGAAAGAGATATAGGTAATGTGTGAATTAATAACACATCATTGTGCCCTACTAAATAACAAGCATGTCTAAATGTTTGAAAATACTATAGTGGGTCCTATTTACTCTAGAAATGAGTAAATATAGAGAGTTTCCATTGGCTTGGATAAGGTTGAATAGTCATAGAAGGATAGATGGGTTCAGTTTATATTTTATTATAAGATAACAAATTCTTTGAACATGAAACATATGTCTCTAGATTAGGCATCTTGTCCATAAACATCTTAATGATGTCAGGAAGGGCATTGGTTTGAGAGATACCCCCTAAGTTATAGTGAACTTGATAGGAAGTAGATAGAGCATATGACATAGCTTATTAAGGTTATGTTGGCACAATATAAGGATAATGAGTCATAGGCTATGGGTGGAAAGAAAAGGGGCTTGTCCTATTGACTTACAGATAATGTTTTGGTTGGATGTTGTTACTATAGTTGGGTTCTTGGCATGGTTACACTAGATGAAGTGTGAGTCATAAATTAGGTAATTATATGTATGAGAGTAGATGGAATAGGTACCACAAAATTTTGAAATGGGGTGAGACTTGACTAAATTACTTGTGGTTGTGAAACTAGGGAAGTCACACCAAGGTTTAGGTGGGATTGGATAGTTGGCAATGCTAAAATTTGGACATTGTTTATGGTTGGGTTATTTGTCAAAGTGATGGTTTGAGCGACCATGGGGAAAATAGTGGAGACAACTAAAATTAAAGTTGTCTCCATTAGATAGGTTGGTATACCATATAGTGATTCACCTGAAGCATTATGGGTTTGGCTCATGGCAAGGTAACATTGAAGGGCTACCACATTGCAATCAAGAAATTTAGAATTCTTTTGATAGCCTTCAATATCCTTCAGGAAAAATGGGAATTTGGTTGGGGTTCGGAATATGCTCTATATTTGAAGTATGTTCCATGATAGAATAAAAAACAAGAGGGGAAGGTGGGAGTAGTTATTATATTATGTAACTAACAATAATTTTAGCTTGGAATCATGTCAATACCATGCAAGAAGAAGTATAAATAGTCCTAATAATCTATATTAGTGATATAATAAGGAAAAACTAGGCTTGGGTGTAGGTAAGTAGGTTATATTAGCTTGTTGTTTTTAGAAAATTAAAATCACACATTCATCGATGTCAGTCGCTTGATTGATGTCGATAGTTAAAGTTTATAAACATCAGTGGGATTAATTGATGTCAGTAGGCTAAGTTTTGTCGACATCGATGGAACTAACCAATGTTGTTCACTATGATATCCTAAGAGATGGAAAATCCAATGTTTTATAAATGCAAATGTAGAATCTAGGTAAAATAGAGGATGCAAGAGGTCTATGTAGGAAGAAAGAACACTTTGAAAACCTAATATAACATGTTATATAAATTGGGTATTACAAATAGTGTTAATTTTATGAATCAATGGAAAAACATCCTTACCAACTCCAAAATATAAAAGACAATAGAAAATTAAAAAAGATCATACAACCACTAATTATTAACTCCTAGAGATTAATTTTAGTCTTGTGTTGGCTTATTCCTTAATTAAATAGTGAGAAGAGAATTTGGTTAATGAAGGTAATTAAAATTAATCTATAGCTAGTTTTAGGTTAGTTCTAGTGTTCAAGAGGAAATCTATGTTAGACTAAGTATTTTAATTTTTATATGAGCTTGCTCCCTACACTTCATAGAATTGATGCCAAGCTAGGAGGCTTTGCTAAAATAAACCTTCTACCTAGAGTTTATGCTTTGCTAGAGAATGGAGTGGGTTCTCCCCTTGGTGGTGAAATCTAAGTATGATAACCAAGTATGGTAAGGTGATCCACCAGGTGATGAAATCCTAATGGGCCTTGTCCCAAGTGAGTTTAGATGTTTGTTTTTGTGAGTGTGATTTGGTTGTGTAACATAGGTGCATTAAAATTCATTCATAATTCTTATAATTAACTAGGTGAGCAATTATGCAACAAATAAATAGTTTTAAAACCAAATATGAAATGTTTAGATTTGAATGAAAACAATGATGAAATAGGATTAGAGAATGAAATTCACTATCATAATTTGCATGCAAGAAAGAAATAAATAATAGATTCTTTTAACTTTTAAGAAAATGATAAATTAATTTTAGAGGTAAAGAGAAAAGGAGAGTGGCAAGGAAGAAGAAATTTTAGTTTATTGCTCTTAAATAGAAAATAAAATGTTGAATATTTTGCTTTGAGGGAGAAAAGAAGGAAAAAGTGCAAGAAATGAAATTTTTTACTATAATTCACCTATATGAATGCTTAAAACAAGTAATGAACCAAAGGAAAACTCTAGGGTCCCACCAGGCGTGTCAAAACTGTTTCTCTAAAATTGTCTCTATTTCAAGTCAAAAGAAAAATAGAGAAGAAGGATAGGGATAAGTGATTAGAATGAACCTAGATTCATTTACACACTATATCTAGACATTTTGAGCACTCCACTTTGGTTGGGGAGGACTACCTACAGGTAAGAAAATACTACCAAAAAAATATCTATTAGTAGATATATGAGTGGGCTACCAAGCTATACACTTGTTCCAAAAAGTGTCAAACTTATTTAGAGATGATAGTTCACTTTTGAGAAATAAAAGAATAATAAATGGCAAAGAGAGATGAAAAGAGAGAGAGTAAAAGAGAGATATGTTACCATTGTTCATAACTTGAGTGTAGTAGAGAGTAATAGAGTGCATGTGGTATATTCAATGTATATTTTAGAGATTATCTAGGTACGTTTATAAAGGTTATTGTAAATCCATAGTTGTTGACATCGGTTAGGCTACTAAGGTTGGTGAGAAAGTGTAATCGATATTGGTTGGGTGACCAATGTCGGTAGGGGTAAAATTTTCCTAAGAGCTTGCAGAAGGATTTTTTGGTTCTAAGAAATGGTTTTGGTTAGGTTTAGAAGGTTGGGAAGAGTTGTGTGTGTGAGAGAGTATTATTTGGATGGGTCTAGTTAGAGCTTTGTTGTGTTAGGAGAAGGGGAAATAAGTGAGGAAGCTTTATAACTTATTCACAAGGTTTCGGTCAAGAATGCATAAAATAATAAATAGTAGATATAAAGTGATTATAAAGTAACTACTTAAAGACTTATAAAATAAGTGATATACTTAGCTGAAGAGGTGATTTAATGATAAGTGTCAAATGGATAGCTCTTATAAGGCCTGCCAAACCAATGGCTCAAATAGAGAAAACAAGCATGTGTTATTGGTTCTCAAGAGCTTGGTTCTTGATCTGGATTAAATTTTACAAGGTAATAGTAAGCTAAGATCTATAAAATTAGATGCCCAAAAGTTTGTATGTGAATAATATTAGTTTCCTTGATTTTTTATGACCTAAGCATTAGTTTAGAGTTTGGCTTAAGTAATAGACATTGGCGATCCCACCGACATTGGTCATGGGTTGACCAACATCGATGGCATGACAATAGGTCAAAGGGATATTTTTAGTCTATTTTCTATTTTTTCTTGTGCCAAGTATGGTATCCATTAGGATATGGTAGAAATGGGAGGTTAAGGACATAGTTGGTTAGGAATTTATTTTTGGGGTGAAAACAAGTCATGAGTAGTTAGGATAATGGGACTAAGTCTTGAGGTGACTCAGAGGGTAAGAATTAGTCTTAGGATGAGGTGGCTAGGTAAGGTGGAATAAGTGGTTTTTAATTAACTTAATTAAATATTTTAAAATAATTAAATGTGTGTGGGGTAAAAGCATGGGTTAGGGAGGCTAACTATTATTATTGAAAAGTGGCTCAAGAGGGGGTTTTAACATAGGGAGTTACACATGTGTGTGACATAATTTTGGTGTCTATAGTTGCATTCTTCTCATAAGAGACTAGTCCAAGACATTAAACATGTATATAGTAAAAGGCTTCTCTCACATTTGGTTACTGTGGATAGGTATTGCAACATATATTTGAAATGATTAGCATCCAATAATGAAGAACCCTATTATTAAACAAAATATAATGAATAATAAGTAATCTATAGATATTTAATCCTGGTATTTATACCTTTATTACAAAGTATGAGGTGTATCAACTAGAATTACAAGGACCCTCCTATTTATGGACTCTCTATTTTAATAGTCCAAGATCCAAGCAAATATCAAGCATTGGTGTTGCATTGGTGGACCCACAAGGCAAGAAATACATAGAAGCATATAGATTATAATTCCTTTTCACCAATAATAGAGTGGAATATGAGGCACTAATTTTGGGTTTACATTTTTATCTTAAAAAAATTGTCAAATGCTATTAATCTATGGAGATTTAGAACTAGTAGTTAATCAATTCAAGAATAAATACAAGTGAAAGTTGTCATACTTAAATTCATACAAACATAAGGATTAGGATGTAATTGATTCCTTTGAGACCTTCAATATAGTGTTTTTTCTTAGAGAATAGAATCAGGTTATCGATATAGTAGTTTCATCAACTTCCAACTTAGAACATCTACAAGAATCCAAGGTACATAGGTTCTCCATTGAGCTAGTACCTTCTCCATCTATTCTTGACATCATGGAAAATTTAAAAGTGTTTTATGATGATGAACACATTATTTATTTTTTGACTAACTCAATGTAATTTGAGTCTCAAATCATTGATGCTAAGGAGATTAATTACCTATGCCCAAATGAATTGGGGGAAGAAGAAACCATTCAGGTAAATAAAAATTGCATCCCTCTAGGAATTGTTTCCTTAGAAAGGATGTTTAATTTAGATCCTTGGGATCAACAACAAATCCATCCAAAAATAAATGAATCTAAATTCAAAAAAGATAATCTATTAGATGAGTATGACCCATGATATATTAAAATTGGTCTTAGATGTACTCAAAAATAAAGGCAAAGGGTGAAGAATATTCTCACCTAATACAAATATGTGATTGCATGGATGCATGAGGACTTGAATGTTTTCAACCTAAGGGTCATCATCCATACAATCCCACTGAAGTTAGATCATAAACCATTTAGGCAAATACAAAGGCTGGTAAATCCTATCCTAAAACATCCTATTTAGATGGAAGTGAAAAAGTTATTAAGTGAAAAAATAGTTTACACTATCAAACATTATAATTAGGTGGATAATTTAATTCCATTCAAGAATAATAATGTGGAAATTAGACTATGTTGATTTTAAAAAAATTAATAAATCTTGTAAGAAAGATAATTATCTATTGCATTCCCTAGACAAGGTAATTATGATAGTGAGTGATTTAGGAATGATGTCCTTAGATGGATTTTTAGGATATAACCAGGTGTTCATTAAATTAGAGGACATAATGAATACCACATTCAATACTAATAGGGGTTCTTATGCATATAAATGGATGCCATTTGTCCTAATTAACATAGGTTCAACCTCTTAGCAAGCCATGGATTATGCTTTCCAATGATTGATAGGTAAATGTATAATCATTTACATGGATGCCCTCATAATTTTATCAAAGGCCATGACTAATCATGTGGGTCACCTATATTCATAATTTGAAAGATATAAAATATTTAGAATCTCATTGAACCCAAGGAGAGACTATTAGGATCATAAAAGGCAAGATCTTGGGACAAATTATGACAAAATATGAAATTACAATTGACCAAGATAAAATTTAAGGGATATTAAAAATTGCATTCCCAAATACAAAGAAGGAACTCAAATCTTTCTTTGGTAAGATAAATTTTGTGAGAAAATTTATATTAGGATTTATAAAAATCAATAAATATGCTAAAGTGTAATGGATAATAGAGGCCCGAAAGTCTTTTAAAGACATTAAAGACGCAATATATTGGGTCTTGTTGTAATAATCCTAGAATTTACTAATGATTTATTCTTATATTCATTTTCTTTATAACATAATATTACCATGTTACTCACCTATAATAAAGATGAAAATGAAAAACCTATTTCATTCATGATCATGAATTTGAAGGAGGCATAAGTCAGGTACTCCATGATAGATAAACAAATATTTTCCATTGTTAAAGTGGTAAATAAATTTTGACATTATATCTTGAGGAACAAGATCAACACCATTGTGTTAGACCATATTATCAAGGTCGCTTTGGGAAGAAATTAATTGGGAGAATGTAGAGAGAAATTCATTGAAAAATTATATGATTTTGACATATAAATCAATCCTCCCAAGATTTTTAGAGCTCTTGCTTCTTTAAATTCATTAATATGCCTAACCTATACATCACCATTTAAGAGATCTGTGAAATCAAACTATCTAAAAGAGATTGGTATACTAACATTATTTAGTGCTTAATCACATGTATTTACTCCCCAAAGATCAAAAGAGGACATAGGAGAGATTTGAGACTCAAACCAGCTCCTTACATGATTACAAAATGGATCACCTATAGAAGTAATTACAAAGGAATCTATTTAAGATGCATATCATGAAAAGAAACTCAAGAAATTATAAAACGTTTACACCATAAGATAGGCAATGACAATCCATATTGAAACACCATGGCTCATAAAATACTTAATATTGGTTATTATTGGAAAATATTCTTCAAGGATACACATTTTCATATTAAAAAATGCAATGAGTGGCAAGTCTCAATGAAAATAGAAGTAAACACAACAATGTATTTAAATCATGTCATTTAAGGGAGACCATTATACCAATGGGGCTTGGAATTCAATGGGGCTTATTAAACCTAATTCTTCAGTTGGCCATAAGTTGTTATTCACTACCGTAAACTATTATAGATTATGGACCAAAGTAGTACTTACAAAGCATTCAAAAGCACAAAATTTAATCAGCTTTCCTAAAGAAAATATCAAAAGTAGATTTGGTACACCATTTATCTAGCTTGTGATAATGAGTCAATATTATAATCAGTTAAATTTAATGAATTGGTCCATAATAATTTAATCACCATTAGGTCATCATCTAACCATTACCCACAAGGAAATGGACTAGTTGAATCAACAAATAAGAAACTGATTAATGCCATAAAAAATTCAACAAAATACAAACCCAAATATTTCCATAATTTACTAAATTGTGCACAATGGGTTGATTGAACAAGACATATACAGGCCCTTAAGTCCATGCATTACATTCTAGTATATGGTAGATAGTTAGTTTTCATAATCAAGCTAAAATTCCTAGCATATCAATTTATGTAGGAATACCTAGATCCAAGTGAGAAGGTGGATTCTTAATTAACAAATATAATATAAATAGAAGACTTAATTACTAAGATAATATATAATTTTAAAAAACATTATGACATATTCAAAAGATGGTTTGATAGAAGATCAAAATTCAAAGCATTCAAAATATCTAACCTATTGATTTGATTAACTTCTCATAGTATGATTGATAAATTATCCATCCAATTAGAATTACAATAACATATTTAGAAGATAAAGGATCATCCTATGGGAAAAAAAACCAAGAAAAGATACACCAATTTGTTTAATTTCAAGATTTTACACCCTTATATTTTTTTGTTTTTAGAGTTTAGATATTCAAAAAAATATTAGTCATGACCAAGGTACCATTCAATGTTTCAGTGAGGCATATAAAGGCTGCTCTCATTACTACATACATATTTTAGAATTTTTTCTAACTTTCACTAGATCAAACACACCTATAATATTAATACTTGTTTGAGGAAATAACCAATGATATGGGTGTAGCTAGTAGGGACAATCTAGTAAAAAAGAGTTATGCTTTACACCATGTAAATACAGTTTCTACTCTCTTTATTACATAAATATTCTACAAAAGAAAAATATAGAAAAATAAGGTTCAAAAGCATCCTAAAAAGAGTGATCCAAAATACCTAAAAAAAATCCAAAGTTGATAAAAATATCAAATGATGAAAAAAGGTTAATGTATCATGCATCATGTAAGAATACAAGAACAGGAAAGAGAAGTAACCCATATTACCTCTATCAGGGATATGGATGCCTATTTGGTAGCTAAGCAATCCCACAACTTCCCTAGTTTTCAAATCTATTTCTCAGAAACAAAAATGAAACCTATAATTACCCCAAGTTTATTTTAAAATCCTCACAACAAGGGTAAAAGGAAATCACTTCCTTACACATATATCTAGGGTAGGATTAAATCAAGTATGTTGTATGTGTCTGATATGAGTCTCTTTTATGTGTCTAATTCAATTATTCTTTTGTATAATAGTTCATGTTTCATCGAAGTCTATAAGCAAAAGGTTCTAGGTTCTCAAATACTCGAGAGTATTTCCCTTATAAGTAACCATTTATTGTACCAACATAACATCATTATTTTTCTATAATAGGGGTCCATTATATTTTTGAAAAGGTCTAGACCTATCTTGAAAGTCTTCTAAAAGTGAAAGATTTTCATATTGAACTAACTTTGCTATTTTAAAAACATATAAACATGTTTTATTTATTCATTATAACCTACTAATGATCTTTTAAATTTATGGATGTACAAGTCTTAGTTCATTTTGGTCTTTGGTGAATTTTTTCAATGAATTTTTTTGAAACTTCACTTTATAATATTTTGTCTTCAAAACTTTTGTTGAGAATCCTATCTTTAGAAGTTTTCATCATTTTTCACATATATAAGCCTTGTCATGAAGTTACTCTTTAGATTTTTTGTTCATAGGTTTTGTTCAAGACAATAGTTTGGAGTTTCTATATTTATATCAGGACATCAAAACTTTATTAACCACATATTAAAGTCTTCACCATCTTCTATTTGGGGACCATGTTTTTATAAGTTTTACACTTTAGCACATTTTGGTCTTTAGATAATTTTTTCAGAGGAAATCATAAGTGAAATTACATGTCATGAATTTGGTCATTGGTGAAAATTTATGGGAATCCTTTTTAAAAAAATTGTTAGGTGAAATTTTTCAAAGGATTATGTCTTTGACAAAAATTTTCAAAACATTTTTCAAGCTCATTTTGGTCTTCGGCAAATATTTTTTGTGGGTTTTGTTTGAGAGATTCATTTTCCTTGAAAAAACCTATTTTAACATAATATCCCAACTCTAAACTTCTAATATCCCTTGTGGAATAGTAAACTAAATTAAAATAAGTGATGATATGGTAATTGGTAAAATTTAAATGACGTGGCACTCCTATTAATCATCAAGAGTGCCTACATGGCATACCTATCAAATTAAGTGGCAAAGTTTTAATTGAAAAAACAAACCAAAGTTATAGATGTTGGAAATAAATGACACATGAACTAAAATAATATGTCAAATATATAAAAATAAATTGTGAACAAATTATGTGCTCGTTGATCACAATCTAACTTTGAACTCACTTGATTCCCTACTAAACATCCATAGATACTAGAGTTTCAAGTGTATATGGCACCTAGAAGATCCAAGATAATAAATTCAAAACCATAACATTATCAACACAATCAATTATTAGTGGCATCCTCACCTAAGAAATATTGATTAATATTATCCCCATTTGGATTTTATATCAAAGATTAGATAGAGTAGAAGGACATAGTTTTGACCCCATAATATTTAATAATGACTAAAATTATTATTTAGAAATTTGGTAGGTGATTCACTAGCTTGACATGCACACTCATGAGGAGAGATTAAACACAAATTAGTGACAATTGGTTGCATAACTCCTACCCTTAAAATACAAATGAATGCATTTCACATTAGAAAATCTAGAGGAAATTTAATTCATTGACCTCCTACAAGACTTGTTCTCCATTGGGAAGGTGACTTGAGGCACATTCTTTCACCATTTGGAGTAAAATCCATTTGTAGCATGAATATCAATACATACATTTAAAATATATTTATCTATCCCCACTATAGATGTTCCATATAATTTGCATAGGTGAGTGTCATATAATAAGGAGAAGTCAATTGAAAAAACATTAAGTAGGTGGATCATTCCTAGGGTGGACATAAATTTGAAGTAAAAGTATTCAGTGCTTACGACCAAATTCAAGATGGGAATTCATATTAGGATCTCCCATCTTAATAGGTCATATGGCTATCCTAGCATTGAATTATTCCACATTAAGTGGGTTACATTAGTATAATCACTAATGACTTTAGAGTTTACATTCTCTTTGGGTGAAGTAATTAATTCAAGGCTATAATAATTGATATTACATACGGATAAGAGGTCCTAGGGAGGCCATTTATATATGATGTCTTATCTTATTGATGTTGTGTTGGGAATAATTTATTTTCACAATGGGTCACTCTAGAGCCCTACTCCATACTTTATCTAAAATTTTATTTATGATTCATATTCTTTCATTCACATATATGCATACACCAAAAACATCAAATGAATTACATGGCATGTATACTCCTAGGTATGGATGGGTATTCATGAGTCCTCATTACCTATGATATATAAAAGTATTGGAGATACATTTATGATCAGCATATATTACTATTTATATTTAGACTACACTATTATTATGGTCATAGTCTATAAGGTATCACCCATACAACTCCCTAAAAATGTGCCCAACAAACTAGAAGAATAGGAAATTACTTACCAACTATTGTGTGGGATAGGTCAAGATATGTAAAAGTATAGAAAGAGATCCTTTCATGGATCTCACCTCATTATTGGGAAAATGTGTTACACAAATCATAAAAACTTCTATGAAGCTAACATGTATCAGGATTACTACTTACTATCCACACTACTACATAGGGATTATGATCCCCATGGACAAGTAAAAAAACATATCAAAGGCATTTGTATTCCCTAATATCATGAGCCATATGATCAATATCTAATGTTTCTTAATACCAAGGATGATCCCTAGGTCAAGTAATGAACACAGATAGTTGGGCTAGCAAATGACCTCCTAATAATCATTCAAGGAAACCATCTATCTCAATTATAGATGCACAGACTAGAATCCCACCTACTAGACAATGGGATACCTCAGTTTCTTGGGTCAACAAGACCTATTAACAATCAAAATATCAAGGCAAACCTTCACATAGTCCCCCTTTAACATTAGATTATGTAAATAAGGAACATGGAGTGCTTGATACTTCACTTGGGGGATGACATGATGTTCCCATTTATCTTGATTATTTAGATTTAAATGGACCTAACCAACTAATAAATACAACTATTAAATAAATTATTTTTGTGATTACCTCAACCACACCCATATAAGAGGTACGTATTGTCACCAAATATTATATGCTAGAAGAATTTGTTTAGGCTTCTTCTAGATTTGGGAAACATGGGAACATTTTAGGGTATGTGGGTGTACATATATTGGAAATGAGCCTCTATATTTTAGGGCTATCTCCTTGAATTTATCATGTAATGATTATCACATAATATAATGTTTACTTATGGGGAGAAGAGTTAGAAAATGGATAAATTAAACCTAATATAAAGGAGGTGATGCACAAAAATGTCTTCCATGTGACCATCATATGTATACCATGATGAAACAAGACATACAAACAAGTATCTATGTCTTGATGGGTTATAAAATGAGTATTTCAATATAGAGGTGAGATGTGAGAAGCAACATATGGAAAATGAATTAGAGGGTAGATTGCACACTCTTAGGAAAATTTTACACTTGAAAAATATTTACACACTAGACTATGCTATGTATGACTTGCTAGACTAGGAAATCTTATTTAAAAATGAAAGGATAAGGGAAGTAAGGATAGATAATTATCACTTCTCTCAACCATACATCACTTTCACACTTAGACAATCGTTCAAAACTAGGAAATAGACTTGCATTAATGTTTAAAGGCAAAATATGACATCAGTCTAGCAGGGCTTCAACATAAATGGCATGTTCTCTTTATAAAGGCCCAAATGGAAGATATTTATAGAATTTGAGAGAGATAAACATGAAAAGGGAAGTCCCAAGTGGAATCAAAATTAATTCAACCTCATTTGAATTGTAGCTACAATTTCCTCTGCCAATATGCTTCTATGGAACTTATTGATTGATAAGGTTCATCTCAAATAGTTTTAATAGTTAATTATTCCTTAAATCATGTTCCATACTATTAAATTTATGGGATCAAGTGGTTTTAAGATAAATTATAGCATCAATGTAATTAAAACAATCATATCAATATATTAGATATTTATCTTGGTGATAACTACTCCAAATGGGATTTTTGTGGCATGTACAATGGAGAGAAGGGGTCCCTTTCATGTAGTTGGTCCTGGATATGAAATAGTTGGGTTCTACATGTATGACCTCATAGCATAATTTTCAATTCTATCTCTTTTTCCATCAGGATCATGCTCAAACTTACCCCATACACATGGGTCCATTAGAGATAGAAAACCAATATTAGACTATGGTTTTTCCTATAGTCATTATATTATAACACTCTAATCAATGGATGGTTTATATCAGGTCCATATAAATCCATTATGACACTAAAAAAATTGAGGGTTTACCATGTTCATAGGTCCCTTTGAGAATGGTGAACACAAACACAAGGCAATGATGTAATCTTAAAAGATGGACCCTGTATGTTATAAATCTTTAAACCAGAGGTCCATATTGATCTTAAATAACATCCCTATATGTTATTGACTAGTTTATTGGATCATTTTATTATTTTCATAATGTTAGATATATATTCAATGGTGGATCAATGACCATGTGATACCCATTTGCCTCTATTGAAAATCATTTTTTGACCTCCATTGAAAGTCCTAGGCTCATTTTATTTTAATTGATTATCAATATCTAACTCAACCTATTGAAATATTGACCCATCTCACACTATATATATTTATCATTACAAATGACCATGAGTCATTTATCTTGCCCTTGACTTATCAACTCTATCCAAGCTTATGCCACATAACAACCTCGTATTTGATTTTAAGATCTTTTTGTCAGTCTATCAACTCATGCACTTACACCATATGTTAATATCTCATGATCGTTAAATATTTGACTCATATTTCACCTTTGGATCAAGACGTATGATGCAATTTGGACCATTAGATCTTCTAGGACCCATTATTTGAAAACTGACATCTATTTCATGAGCTTAAGTTTGACATCTAGGCTCCTGTCAAATAATATTAATATAACCATAATTAACATTCAAATGACTATAAAAATTAAGATCAAAGGGATTTTTTCCTTGAGCTTAAACTTGACATTAGCATGAATGTCTTATGTTGTAGTTCCATCTTTATAAGCTTATAACTAGAGACAAAAAGCTCACATAGACTTTAAACTTTTATAGCATGTTCTTAGAATGAATAACTAATTAGTTTTATAATCCTTTAGGTTTTGATGGATTATTGAGTGAAGATAAAAAAAATTAACAAAAGATCTAGTTAGTTCATTTGTAGATGATTTGTTAGATGGCCTAGCTAATTAGACTTGGCAAGCTGAATATTAAAGGTTGAAATCTCAAGATAGAAGGCTCATTAAGATATCAAACTTTTAAAGCATTATCTTGGCACTAACCACATTGATCACATGTCATCTTATGATCACATGATTTTTTGTATGCATATTTAAAAAATTCACAAGTTGTTCCATTCTAGTTTAAATGTGAAGTCTTGATGATGGTCTTAATTCACAAAGCTTGTTCATGAGCTTTAGTAGTTTTAAATGGACTCCTTAAGGCTCATGTGGACCTATATACACTATAAATTGGTCAAAAAACCATGAATATGAGAATTTTTCACACTAGTCATTTCATAGGAGACTTTAATTGGAGAATATGAGCATTTTTCACACTAGTCATGCCTTTTATTGACTTTTATTATTCTTATTTCTTGCTTTTGTAACCTTTTTGCTTATTCTTAGTCATCTATATCTTTTCAAATAGGCATTCCATCTTAGCCAAGTTATATTTCCAAATCCAATCTTATCCCCCTAGGTCCTGAGCCTATAAGATAGGAGCACCAAAATTGGACTATAGCATTTGACCCTAGGGTGTCCTATTTCCAATGCTCTTGTCGAATTACATTTTGACTCCCAATGGTTAGGTTTCCTCACTTAATGAGTCCCAATACCTTATTAACTTTATCCTTAAGTTTTGTTTATATTTCTCATGTTGTCTAAATGTGAATAAATTTTCCAAATTAAAAATGAAGAGTCTCCTATATAAAGTACTTCACAAGGCATTTTATATCTAGCACTTACTAATTTTTCACAATACATAACTAAAAATCAATCAATAGTATAGCTTAGCATTCTACATCACATATATATTTGCATGTTTGATCAAGGAAGGACCTAGGTGAAAGATCATTCTTGCATCTACCATGTGTGTTGATTATTCACATTCCATAAGGGAGAGCTATATTTGATCTAAGACCCTAGCTTGAGGGTTAATGTAAGCAGTGATCAAAATAAAAAGGTTTCTAGATCATGTGATCATACTTCCCTTAACCTAGTTTTTACCCCTTTTGATTATGATTTATTTATTTTTTCATGTGTGTAGATAAACCTAGGGTTTTAAATATTAAAAAAACTCTACAAGTAGATCTATCAATAATCAACATCCAAAATTTCATAGGTAAGATCACATGGTGATAGTGAATAAAACCCAAAAAACTCACATCTCTATGAGCTGTGTGGACAATAGAAGTAGAAAAGGACAATATCATTAGAACCTGGGGTATCCTATTTTAGTGGTCATATGTTTTCAAAAAATGAAATCTAGATCTAGGTTCTTAACATTTCCCTAGTCTTAGACAACAATTCTCAAGCTTTAAAACAATCATCTTAGCCTATTTTTCTAGATAAGTTACCTCTCTCTCCTATGTAATTATTTTAATCAAACTGATATAACTCTATCATTTACTATATTTAATATCAATTTTCCCATTTATCTAGACCCTTTATTATTTAGGAAGTAAACCCTAATTTCTAAAAATTAATAAAATATTTGGTGAACCTAACTTACTTTGAACAAATCTAAAACCCTAGGTAACCTTATGGTTTCTCCTTCATGTTTTTGTGTAAACATTCAATTTTAAATTTATGATTTTTGTATAAATTTTTAAGCATTTATTTTAATCAACTTTATTTTAAAATTTTAATTATAGAAATAGTTTTTAAAAATTATAAAAACCCAACCCAGAACCCTAGATTTCCAAACTAGGTCCTCAAACCTCAAGCCTTCCTTACAATTTTTAGATAAAAGTTTTGGTATTTTTGCAAATTGTTTGGAGTGTCAAAAAAGATTTCAAAATTTTTATGTTAGTATTTATTTTATGTAAAAATTAAATTTTTAATTTCCAATTTTTGTATAAATATTTATGCATTTATTTTTTTCAAATTTATTTTTAGAATTTAAATTATTGTAATAATTTTCAAAAATTCTAAAACTACAACCCAAAACCCTAGATTTCCAAACTATGCCCTCAAATCCCAAGCCTTCCTTATAATTTTTAAATAAAAATTTTGGAATTTTTGTAAATTGTTGGGAGTGTCAAAAATATTTTCAAAATAACTATTTTAGTAGTTATTCATGTATTTATATCCTTAACAATAATTTTACATGTTATATTTAGTGAAAGAAATAAAATAGACACTAAGGCACTTCTTCCCTCTCATCCCATATATCAATTTATAATTTTTTCTCATAATTATGAAAATTAATGGACAAATTTGCAAATTTTCACATTAGATAAAAATGTGGAAAATGATTTCATTTATAATGAATATATTATTGTAATGAGGAATAGGATGATACATATGAAAGTGATAGTGAAGAAAAATTAAATGGATTTTCTTCTCTCAAACCTATCTCTTTTCTTCCTTCTTCCAAAGAAAATAATTTTGATAAATTGGAAAGGTAATTTTCACCTCATTCTCCTATGAATAATGTATCAAATGAAAATAAATAGTAATGCATTTCCATGTGAATCTCTCATTGGTGATAAATTTATTCCATTTGAGCCTAATCTCTCTCTCTCTCTCTCTCTCTCTCTCTCTCTCTCTCTCTCTCTCTCTCTCTCTCTCTCTCTCTCTCTCTCTCTCTCTCTCTCTCTCTCTCTCTCTCTTGCTACTTCTATGTTCAAATTACAATAATATAAATGCAATAGAATAAAAATTCCAATGTAAAGTTGAAATGATCTATCTCATGCTTTTAACTCTACTTTATTGAAATAATGTTTAAAAGATAACTCTCTTACACTTCTCATATTGTAAATGAAAATAATGAATGCACTCCATTCAAGGATAACATAAATGCACGTAGTTTTCCAAATTCACATGAAAATTTATTGCATATTATAAAAGAATTAACATCTTCTCTTACCCCTCTACCTAGTGATGATGGAAGTGATAATAAGTATTATAATGAACATGAAAATGAATATGAAAATGATAATGAATATAAATAAAACTCTAGTTATGATAATTCATGGAATAATGATGATTATTATGCATATAGTGAAGAAAAAAATGCATCTCATGCTTCCAACCCTTCTCTCACTCCTCTCAAACATAATTCACTACAAAACATTATTTATATTTATATGCATGATTATATTTCAAGTAATGCACATGTCGATAATAAAATCACATCTTCTACCCAATTCAAATGTGATTCACTAAAACATAAAGATATTGATAAATCTCCCAAGCCACCCCTTCTATATTAGCACTTTTTTCTCACTCTTCACCCAAAGAGAATGGTATCACACATCCCTCTAATAAGGTAAAAGTTACCATTACTCCAAAGGTTCAAGTGATTATATCCCATCCTTAAGATCCAATTGCTAAATGTAGCATTCATATAACTAAAATAAATGATCAAATTAAATGATTAAATGAACCACTTCAATATGCTAATATACCATCCAAAGAGTTTATTTATTTGATGCATTAATTTGGTGAATTATAACTCCAAGTACATTTCCTTACCTTGGAAAATGACTTAACAATTTTGGGAATATTTATGTATTATTCCTAAATTAGTTAAAGGGTTTCAGTAGTAAAATCATTAAATAAATATGCAATAATTAATCTACTAATTTTCATAAATTAGATTACAATTTTGACCTTTCTAAGAATACTGATAAGAGGGAGAAAATAAGAATTAGCTAGAAACTAGTTGATCCAAATAAGATAGAGTTTAGATTTCATTTTTTAAGACTGGGACATTATTACAAACTAAGATCTAACCTTTATTTTATGATTTCATAGAAGTAACAAAAGTGGATAAGAGTGGCACCAACACTTTAGTCCACCTCTGTCACTATTGTCCTAAGGATCTAAGCTTTCTATGTTTTGTTTACCAAGTATGTGTGACCTTGTCCATTAAGTTTTGGTAGCTGGAAGTTAGTAGAGCTCCCTATAGAGAATATTATCTCTTCAAATCCAATATTACATTATGGTTTGAGAAATTTTGAGAAAAGGGGGAGGGCGTTAGTGTGTGTAAGATTCAGTAAACATGTATCCATACTACTTATTTGGGTAGGTTACCTACACACCAATACTCTAAAGAGGGATCAATCCATATGTAGTTATCCCACTTGATGTGCTTTCAACAATTGATTGTATGAATATGAAAAATTCCAAACTAGATATACTTGAGGTAGTTAGGTACTGGTGTAAGTATTCGAATAATCTTGTAATTATACTGGTTAGCTATATGAAGAGAATAAGGAAGATTTCTTGAGTATTCTTTCTTGTATTCTTTCTTGCTTAATGACATTTTCCAACCCTTTCCAAATTATTTTTGAGTGGAATTTTATAGGGATCTATTGGTAATGGGTTGAATGTACTCACATTAGGGTGAAAAAGAGAAGGATGTGGAACTATAATAAATTTACCATTAAGGCCAAAAATAGACTTGGACAAGATCACCAAAAGTAGACAGGAGTAGTACTAGCATATATTCCTAGTGTGATGTTATTATCCTAAGAAGATAGGTCCTAGGGGATGGATCTATCATGGAAAGAGGAGTCTAGCTTAGTTGGGATCAAGTATTCAAGGATATAAATGATTATGAATCAGTGAAAATATTCCTATAAGGGTCATGAGTGTAAGTAAGAGGGACCTAAGGGTTGGGTGTCATTAGCCATGCTTAATTTACCATTTTTGGCATTTTGTATGATTACATTTACCCCACTTTATTCTAATAATGTATCAATTTGAAATACTATGATAAAGGAAAAATAGAAAGTGTACCTCAACTTACCTACAACAGGTAAATCTCATGAAGCTGTGCATAGAGAGAGCACACTATGAAGTGCAAATATATAAGAAAAACAAAGAGTAGATTAGTTCTTACTAGATACATTATATCTAAAATAAGAATGTACAAAAATGGGTAAGAGAGATAGAAAGATAAAGGAACAAATACACCTCACTAGGTTTGCAAATTAGTACAAAACCTATTGTGATGTTTAGTAATGCCAAGTAATGTTAAGTAATACTAGATAATGTTATACCAAGAGTAATATTGCGAATGGAGTTGAGTGCTCAATTCACTAAGAGTGGCTCAAGAATGCAAAGGCTAGACATTTGGCTCCATCATCACGTAATAAGTAAAGCTAGGTGATCATGCATATTTTTATCATTGTTTGGACTGTGTGTCTAATCCCTCTAAATATATGGCTCAAAAATGCAAAGGTTAGCTAGTCCTTTGGATCCATCATTATGCTATGAGGTTAAGCTATGAAATGATACATGTATGAAATGTGCATTATATGAGATGGATTTTAAATCCCATTAATGTATTATGATATAATAATGTTAGCATTGATAGCTAAAAGTATGATAGAAACTAGGGCATGTTTGGCCACTCCAAAAGATGGGGATTAAGATTTTATGAAATCCACTCCAAACTACTGCACTATGATAATATGAAATCTAATCTAAAATGTGGAGGTTAGGATGATATAAAAGTCACTTTGAAATTATGTCAACCACCTATAGATGGAATAAGGCATGCAGCTACTAAGAATGCCTAGGTAATATTGAACATGGAAATAAAAATAAAATAATTGTGTCACACACATTACCCCTAATCACTACTATCCCAAACATGGACTCTGATATAGAATTCATACCAACTGATGTATCTAAAATTGGAAGTGAGAGCCATCATGTTATGCATGATGCCACCTATATCTAGATTCTTTAAAAAAGAGTTTATTGAAAATTATTGATTTTAAATTGGTCTGACTATGTGAAACTATAGTTGAACCTACTTTTTTATCTACTTTTATAAATTTAGGTTTTTTGTTATTTGGAGAGGAGTGATGAAAGTGGACACCAGTGGTACCAACACTGTATTCTAAGTTGGGCACTAATATCTATGACTAAATCTAGTAATTGTTCTGACATTCTCACTATCTACCTAGTCTATTCTGACTAGTTTGATGTTTGGTTGTTGTTCTATGTGTTTTGAATGCTACTTTTTTATCATTAAGACCTTTGATCTCTATGAAAAATCCCTATTTATTTCCCCATCTTCTAAGGGTATGAATTAAGACCATATAATGACTACCCTGAGAAGAAAGATCCCTATAATGTGTTATGATACAAAGATACATGACATAACAATGATAATCGATAAGATATCTCAAGATAAAGCATGATTTGTATTTAGATATTATTAGATCAATAGGGGTATTCTTGGATGGATATGATAATGTAGTAACATATGTAATATACTAAACTAGAAATGAAAGTATAGTTAGTTGTTAGTTGTTAGTTAGAGGGATGGAACATGATGTCCATCATGTCATCTAATAAATCAAGATAATGCATGGTGTGGATCATGGCATTGAAAACAATGAGAAGCTAATAAGTAATAATCATACAAGGGTGGTCGAGGGGCCAAAAAAGTAATGAACATGGGACCATGTCAATCATACTAGAAGGTAAGCATACAAGGCACATTCAAATGCCATATACACATATAATTAGAAAAAATGAAGATGGTATGGAAGCCACAATCACATAGAAAAGTGTAGGCAAAGGACATTGGAAAATGTCCTAAGGCACACACAAGATATAAAATCAAAGTACATTGACAAATGTCCTATGTCACATACAATAAATAATTAGGAACTAAGAAATGCAATCATATCTAGTTTTGTGAATAAATAAAGGAAATAATGTAATAACTAGAAATACAATCACATCTAACTAATTAAAGCAAGAGGGAAAGTATGCAATACATGTTAGTACAAGACCAAGTATATGATAATAAATACACAAGTGTTATATACTATAGAGATGTTGATATAGTAATCAATGTAATCTAGTAAATAATATACATTAACATGATAACTAGAGTATGCGGTGTAGGAATGACATAACTTAGATGGTGTAGTCATGTAGAAAATGCCACCAGTGGGTATGCATATTGATGTGTGTCTTGATGTAGAAGTAGGAGGCCCCTTCAATAGGTAGAGTGAAGAAATAAAAGATATAGATGTCGCTACACACCTTCAAAGAAGATCAAGTGAAGCATGGAGATGTAGATAAATTGACAAACAATAGAATATAATATGAAATGTAGTATAATAGTAGAAATGTAAATCATGGATAATGCATACAATAAAAATATTTTTGGTGTTTTTGAGTTATTTGCATGTTCTTATATTTTGAAATATATGAATGTTTTTTGAATTTTTGATATATTGTATTGTTTTTGGTATTTTGGATATGTTATGAACTATGTACAAGAATTTAAAAGGACTATGTATAAGTAATCAAAAAGAAACTATATATAGGTAATTTTGAAAAATTATGTCTAATACAATGTATGAAATGAAATGCTAGACATGTAATTCACATAGATGAACAATATTCATTATATTTTTCATTTTCTTTGTTTCAAGTGATGTTGTATGATACACTTTAGGGCTACACTTTTTGGTAATAATATATGGAGCTAGCCAATTTGTTTTGAATTTTCCTTTGGTTTCTTCTTTGGCATTGACACTGTAAAGATTTTCTTTGAGAACAAGATCATTAATTTTAAATTCTCTAGAATGAAATCATTTATTGTAGGATCATTATATACATTGTTGGTTGATTTTGAGATGTTCTTCTACTTGAATGCATGTATGGTCTAATTGCTTGAGCTGGTGTAGATGCTTTTCACAATACTGGTTCTCAGTGATAATATCTTTGAGGGAGGCATGAAGAGATGGGATTTATACTTCCAATGGTAAAATTACTTCTATGCCATGCATAAGTAAATAAAGAGTGGCTCTTATGGGTGTGTGGATACTTGTGTGATATGCCCATAATGTAAAGACTAGTTGATTGTGCCAATCATCTCCAAATTTGGTCACTATTTTACTTCAAATGTTTTTGATTATTTTATTGGTGGCTTCTACTTGACCATTTCTCTTTGGGTAATATGGAATGGATAATGTTTGTTTAATCTTATATTTTGTGCAAAATGTCTTGATTTTTTTGTTCTTTAATTATGTTCCATTATTAAAAATGATGGTTATGGGCAAGCTGAAGCATGAAATAATGTGAGTCATGAGAAAGCTACAAATGTCCTTACCTATATTACATTCAAGTGGAATATCTTCTACCAACTTGGTAAAATATTTTGTGTCTGTGATTATGAATTTATGTCCATTGATAGATTTAGGGTTAATTTTTACAATAAGATCAAATCTCCATTACATAAATGGTCATGGAGAGACAATAGGTTGTAATTTTTGTGATGGTGCATGTTGTAAGTTATTGCGTCATTAACATTTATCACATAGTTTTTCATATTAAAAAAATTCATTATCCATGGTGGGTTAGTAGTACCCTTGTCAAATGAATTTGTGTGACATGGATTTTCTACTGAAGTGGCTAGCACACTCATTATCATGTATCTATGTAAGTGTAATTTTGGCTTCTATTGACATCAAACATCAAAGAAATTATCCATCAAAGGAATATTTAAAAAGGTCTCGACTAATGATTAAATAATAGAGTTCTTATTTATGTAATTTTCACTTGTCATTTAGAGAAAAAGTGTTTGGTGTAATATATTTTATAGAAATTTATAGATATCATTCAACCATTCTGGGGTTATAAAACTATGTCTAGTGGCTATAACAGATATTGAAATCAAATCCATATTGGATATTGATGTTGATTATAGTCATATAATTATGAAAATAGGTTGATCATTGTTAATGTTGATAGTAATCAAAGATGTACTGATTTCCATTGCATCTACATGTTTATTGTCTTTTCTTGGTATACTATCCATAAAAAAGTAGTTGAACTATGATGATAAACATTGTACCATGTTTTGGTATGGGATAAGATGTTCTTATTTTATCTGATAGACATCATTGACTTGGTTGACCATAATTTTGGAATCACCATACACTTGAATAGATATAATTTAGAGAGATTAGGTGGAAAATAGACCTAAAATAAGTGCTTCATATTCTATGGTATTGTTGGTATAGGAGAAACTTAATTGATATGCAATAGGAATTATGTGATTATAAGGGTTGATAAAGACAATGCCTACCCCTATATTGGATTCATATCAAGAACCATCAACTAATATGGTCCAAGTATAAAAAAGAGTATAATAGGTATTGAAATTGTCTCTAAATGTGTTACTAATAGGATCAGTGTCTAGGAGTGGTGAGACTACCAAATGGTCTATAATGGTTTGGCCCTTTATTGATTTTTTGTGAACTATTTTTAAGTCAAAATCTATTAATAACATGACCCATTTTATGATGTGTTTGAAGAGATGTGGTTTTCCCATGAGAAAATTCAATGGATATACTTTTATGATAACCCGAATCTCATTATTTACCATGTAATGTCATATTTTTTGTGTGGTAAAAACTAGTGCTAAACATAACTTTTCTATTATGGATTTTTTTTCATAATTAGTGATTGTGTGATTGATATAATAAATTGATCATTTGATGTGTTGATCATAGTGTCGTGCTAAGAGTGCTCCTAATGCATGGTTTGTTTCAAACATATATAGTAGGAAAGGCCTATCAAGGATAGGTGGTACTAAGATAGGTAGGTTAAGAAGATATTACTTGATTGTATCAAAGCTTTCTTGACAGGCTTAGTCCCAGACAAAATTTATATGTTTATTTAGTAATTGAGTGAATGAATGAGTTTTATTAGCAACCTGAGCTATAAAATGATGGAATTATTATATCTTTCCTTGTAGGGATCAAAGTTGCTTTAAGTTCATAAGAGGTGGCATGTCGATAATTTTTATGACTTTCATAAGGTCAACCTCTATACCATACTAATAAATAATGAATCTTTAGAGTTTGTCTAATGTAACTCTAAAGACACACTTCTTTGGGTTCAATTAGACATTACATTGTTTGAGTCTTTGAAAGATGTTTCATAAATAAATAACATGATGTTGTCATTGTTTGTATTTATCTAAGATATCATCGACATAATCTTTGATGGTATGGTGAATCAAATCATGAAATATATGTGTCATGGTACATTTGTATGTGGAAATAGCATTTTCTAATCTAAAAGGCATGATAATGTAACAAAATGTACCCTAAGATGTTGTAAAAGTTGTTTTCTCTTGATCTTCTTCAACAACTTTGATTTGGTTATCCTAAAAAATCCATCCACAAATGATAACATTTCATTTCTAGTTGTGGAATCAATGATCATTTCAATGTTAGGTAAAGTAAAATCATCTTTTGGACATGATTTATCTAAATCATAGGAAATGGAAAAACATCAAATTTGTTCATTAGGTTTGACCATGGGTACTATAGTGGAAACCCATTCAAGGTGTGATACTAGTCGAATGAAACCAGCATCTAAGAGGCATTAGATCCCATATTTGGCTAAGAGAACTACCTTAAGATGCATTTTGTGAATTTTTTGTTTAATAGGTTTAGCATTTGTTTATAAAGGAGTCTAATGAACTACTATGGATATATAAATTCTTAACATATTTGAGTAAGACTAAGTAAATAATTTTGGAAAGTCTATTAAGGTTTGACGAATGTCTATATCTTCATCCTTTTGTACGGTAGTGGATAATAAAGCAATGTGGTGATATTGATTAGTTCCAAAATTGAAATTAAATATTTCCTCATTAACCACTTTAGAATGATCAATTGTGTAAGAAGTGGTAGGAATAGTTTCATCTGAATCAACTAGTATGTCTTGTGGAGAATCTAGACCTTATCTGAAGTATGCATGGGTATTTATGTGATGAGGAAATAAGTTTTTATGATATAAATATGTAAGGTCCTAATATGATCTAAGAAATTATAAGAGAGATTCATCATTAGAGAATTCATCACATGTGAGCATGTCTGGTGAAACATTATCATTAATGAGATCACGATAGATTAATGATCATGTTGAAGTATGATTAACAGTGTGGTCTATTGGTGGAGTGGATGGATAAAACTTTATATGATTTAAAGTGGTTGAATAAGGCTTAATATAAAGGTGGGTAAATTGATATATTAGACCTTGTATTCTATGTTGTGTAGATGCCTTGATAGGAGTGATGATTCCTTATTCATTCTTTCCAAGACCTTTGCCATGATAAAACACCTTATTGAGACATTTAAGTACAAAAGGAGAGGTAACTAGTGATTTGGTATTGATGCTATTATAAAATTTGGAGTTTTTTTATGTGTCACATGATCTAAAGGTACATTTTGAATAATAGGTTATCCTAGTATATTTCCAAGATTAAAATTGTAAAATATAATTTTGTAAAGTTTCAACAACTTGACAGTATTTAAAAGGTTCATTATCTATTGGGCATGTGTATATATGGCCTTTGTGACTAAATTTTAAACAATTATGGAGTGTAAAAGGGACCACATGTATATCATGAATCCAGGATTAACCAAGTAATAAATTATACTTGAGATCATTTGGCATGACTTGGTAAGTATTTAGTAGTGTCTTAGACCCTAAGGTAATATTTAGTGTTATTTGACCCATGAATTTCTGTGGAATGTTACCAAAACCCCTGATGTTCATATTGGAATAGGGGTAAATCCTCTCTTTGAAAGGAAATATGTTATTCAGTCCATTGCATGGTGTTGAGGATAGATGTGACATAAGTTGGTTTAGTGGAAATAGGAATTCTAGTATTGTCAAGGTCTATATATAACACATCTTTTTACACATCCAATTGTTGAAGGAGCTTGAGAACTAAACTTTTATCAAAAGGGATGCTCACTCAAGTGATAAAACTATAGCCATACGTGTAATCAAACTACCTATCTTCCAAAACTTGGGTAATAATATGTACCACATGATCTACTATGGGCATAGATCTAGTAGTAGGTGTGGGATAAGAGCTAGATGTACCAAGTTTGAAAGGAGGAGGGATAGATATAACTACTAGTATTTTCTTGTGTCTAGTAGTGATAGGGAGATACTTGAAAGTAGCCAAGGAGTTATATGCATCTAATTAAAAAGCATGAATGTGAAATGAAATGCATGAAATGTGAGTAATGAATTATAAAATAATATATTTATAACAAGTATTCCATAGGAGAGATAACAAACATGGGATAAAGAGTATGAATTTGTGCATGAATTTATAGAAATTGTTTACATTAATCATAACATTTCTAACATATTTATCATGATAAAATTGAAAAAGTTTCCATGTGGAAGATAGAAATCAAGGGATAGATAAGATGCAATTGTGCATGAATGTATAGAAATTTTTTATATGAATCGTAACATTTCTAACATGTTTATCATGATAAACTTGAAAAGTTTTCCACATGAGTGAGAAAAAGTATGCAAAAGGTATATTGAAATTTTGTGCATGTTTGTCAATGAATTTTTTGATATCATCCCTTATTATAAAAATTAAGCATGAAATTAAAAGAATGAAGCTTTACACTAGCATATGGTAAACTTCATCATTCATGCACATGATAGGACCAATGATGGTCTCCTTATTTTTTTAAAGAAATGTAAGAAAATTTGTAAATAAGTGAGATACATTTATGAAATTTGAATTTAGAATATAAGGTGATATATCAAAAAGAAATAGGACCTAGTGTATGCAACTAGAGTTTTGAAAAATAATTATTTCAAAATTCACTATGAAATTTTGAAATTAAAAGTGAATTTTTGAGTTAGAAATGCAAGTAAAAAAGCATAAATTTATTAGAATTTTTTTTATTTAATAGGACCTAGTGGATGTAAGTAGGGTTTTGAAAAATAAATGTATTTGAAAATAACTTTTGAATTTTGAAATTTGTATGGATTTTTTGATTTAAATATGCTAGTAAAAAAATTAGAAAATTACTAGGAAAATACTAGGACCTAGTATGGGAAACTAGGGTTTGGAAAAAAATATTTTAAAATTACTATGAAATTTTAAAATTTAATGGTATTTTTTTCAATTATGCATGTAAAAACTTAGAATATTACAAAAAAAATTTGTAGTAAATTTACCCTAGTGTTTATAGGGTTTTTATGCACAAAGTAAGGTTCACCAAATGATTTTAAAAATTTGAGAATATTTGTGTATTATTCGCAATTTAGTTAAAGGGTCTAAGTAGTCAAATAAGTAAATAATTATTAAATAATTAGGCTAATTACTTTTCTAAATGAGATTGAAATTTTGACCTTTCTAAAAATAGTAATAAGAGGGAGAAAATAAGACTTAGCTAGAAACTAGTTGATCTAATTAAGATAGAGTTTAGAATTCACTATACAAGACTGGGACACTATTACAAACAAATATATAACCTTAATTTTGTTATTGTATATAAGCATTGAAGGTGGATAAGAGTGGAGTTAGTGATGTAGTCTACCTCTACTGCTATTGTCTTGAGGATCTAAGATTTTAATGTTTTGTTTGATAGGTCTGTATGACCTTGTCCATGAAGTTTTGGTAGATTGAAGTCAATAGAGATCCTTATAAATAGTATTCTCTCTTCAAACACTATATTCTATTATGATTTGAAAATTTTAAATAAAAGGGGGGGTTAGTGTGTGTAATGTTCACTAAGCGTGTATCCACACCCCTTGTGTGGGCACGCTTCCTACATACCAATACTCTAAAGATGGATCAAGTCATATGTTGTTCTCCCACTTGATGTGCTTTGTGTAATTAAGTGTATGAATATGAAAACTAGTAAATTATATGAATTTGAGGTGGCTAGGTACTGGTGTAAATATTTAAATAAGCTTGTAAATATATTAGCTAGTTATATGCAAAGAAGAGGGAAGATTTCTTGAGTAGTCTTACTTGTACTCTTTCTTTCTTATTGATATTTACCAACCCTTTATAAATACGTTATTCAGTCTATTGCATGGTGTTAAGGATAGATGTGACATAAGTTGGTTTACTGGAAATAGGAATTACAGTATTGTCAAGGTCTGTATATAACACATCTTTGTACATATCCAATAGTTGAATGAGCTTGAGAACTAAAATTTTTTCAAAAGGGATGCTCACTCGAGTGACAAAACTATAGCCATAGGTGTAATCAAACTACCTATCTTCCAAAACTTGTGTAATAATATGTACCACATGATCTACTATGGGCATAGATCTAGTAGTAGGTGTGGGATAAGAGCTAGATGTACCAAGTTTGAAAGGAGGAGGGTTAGATATAACTGCTAGTATTTTCTTATGTCTAGTAGTGATAGGGAGATACTCAAAAGTAGCCAAGGAGTTATATGCATCTAATTTAAAAGCATGAATGTGAAATGAAATGCATGAAATGTGAGTAATGAGTTATAAAATAATATATTTATAACAAGTATTCCATAGGAGAGATAACAAACATGGGATAAAGAGTATGAATTTGTGCATGAATGTATAGAAATTTTTTACATTAATCATAACATTTATAACATATTTATCATGATAAAATTGAAAAAATTTCCATGTGGAAGATAGAAAGCAAGGGATAGATAATATGAAATTATGCATGAATGTATAGAAATTTTTATATGATTCGTAACATTTCTAACATGTTTATCATGATAAACTTGAAAAGTTTTCCACATGAGTGAGAGAGAGTATGCAAAAGGTATATTGAAAATTTGTGCATGTTTATCAATGAATTTTTTGATATCATCCCTTATTATAAAAATTAAGCATGAAATTAAAAGAATGAAGCTTTACACTAGCATATGGTAAACTTCATCATTCATGCACATGATAGGACCAATGATGGTCTCTTTATTTTCTTAAAGAAATGTAAGAAAAATTTGTAAATAAGTGAGATCCATTTATGAAATTTGAATTTAGAATATAAGGTGATACATCAAAAAGCAATAGGACCTAGTGTATGCAACTAGGGTTTTGAAAAATAATTATTTTGAAATTCGCTATGAAAATTTGATATTAAAAGTTAATTTTTGGGTTAGATATGCAAGTAAAAAATCATAAATTTATTAGAAAATTTGTTATTTAATAGGACCTAGTGGATGCAAGTAGGGTTTTGAAAAATAAATGTTTTTGAAAATTACTATTCAATTTTTAAATTTGAATGGATTTTTTTATTTAAATATGCTAGTAAAAAAATTAGAAAATTACTAGGAAAATACTAGGACCTAGTATGGGAAACTAGGGTTTGGAAAAAAATATTTTAAAATTACTCTGAAATTTTAAAATTTAATGGTATTTTTTTAATTATGCATGTAAAAAATTAGAATATTACATGAAAAATCAGTAGGAAACTTACCCTAGGGTTTATAGGTTTTTTATGCACAAAGTAAGGTTCACCAAATGTTTTAAAAAATTTGAGAATATTTGTGTATTATTCACAATTTAGTTAAAGGGTCTATGTAGTCAAATAAGTAAATAATTATCAAATTATTAAGCTAATTATTTTTCTAAATGAGATAGAAATTTTGACCTTTCTAAAAATAGTAATAAGAGGGAGAAAATAAGGCTTAGCTAGAAACTAGTTGATCTAATTAAGTTAGAGTTTAGAATTTATTATACAAGACTGGGACACTATCAAAAACAAAGATATAACCTTAATTTTGTGATTGGATAGGAGCATTGAAGGTGGATAAGAGTGGAGTTAGTGATGTAGTCCACCTCTACTACTATTGTCTTGAGGATCTAAGATTTTAAGGTTTTGTTTGATAGGTTTGTGTGACCCTGTCCATCAAGTTTTGGTAGATTGAAGTCAATGGAGATCCTTATAGAGAATATTATCTCTTCAAACACTATATTATATTATGATTTGAAAAATTTAAAGAAAAGGGTGGGTTAGTGTGTGTAATGTTCACTAAGCGTGTATCCACACCCCTTGTGTGGGCATGCAACCTATATACCAATACTCTGAAGAGGGATCAAGTCATATGTAGTTCTCCCACTTGATGTTCTTTGTGTAATTAAGAGTATGAATATGAAAAATGGTATATTATATGTATTTGAGTTGGCTAGGTACTGGTGTAAATATTTAAATAATCTTGTAAATATATTAGCTAGTTATATGCAAAGAAGAGGGAAGATTTCTTGAGTAGTCTTACTTGTACTCTTGCTTTCTTAATGATATTTACCAACCCTTTAGAAATTATCTTTGAGTGGGATTTTATAGGGATATATTGGTCATGGGTTTAATGTACTCACATTAGGTTAACAAGGAGAAGGATGGGGAACTAAAATAAATTCACCATTAAGGCCAAAAATGGTTTTGGATAAACGTGCCAAAAGAAAATAAGAGTGGCACTGACACTATATTCCTAGTTTGGTGCTATTATCCTTAGTAGATGATACTTATGGGATGGATCTATCATTCAAAGAGGAGTCTAGCTTAGTTGGGATTAAGTTTAGATGGCTATGGATGATTGGAAATCAATGAAAATATGCCTAAGAGGGTTTTAAGAGAAAGCAAGATGGTCCTAAGGGTTAATTGTCATTAGCCACACTCAAGTTACAATTTTTTGCATTTTATATGACTATAAAAAATAAGGATTATAAATCTTGGATGGATGTTAATGATTTACATGGTAACCCTCTTCCAAAGACGTGTAAAATATTTATTGGCTAATCATTTCAAAATAGCAGCATTGCCTCACTTTGATTGAATTAAAGATCCATTTGTACACCTTCAAGCCTTTTGGATGGATTTTCCATCTCATGTGAGTCCTTTGATAGTACTGATGTTTTTTCAATAGACACTAGTGGGTAATGCAAAAAATTGGTCCTTTCATATACTCCCTATTGGTTCCTTGTACACATATGATGACCTGGAGGATGAATTTATTAGATATTAGATAGTAAATGTTGGCCCTCATGTTACATATGAGAAACTTTCCACATCGCATCAAAATACTTCAGAGCTAGTTAGTGATTATATCTTATGATTCAAGACTCACATGTTAAGATTGATCTAAAAACGAATAAATTTAGAGATTCGACATATATTTATTAAAGGGATTCACCAACCCCTCTTAGAGAATATAGTATATCAAATAGAGTCCTTTTTTGGCACTTATGTTATATAGTTATAGCCTTGAAGAAGAAATTGGGATTGATTGAGTCATATTCAGTTGATTAGATTACTCTAGATTTCATAGTATTACCTCCATCAACAACTCCTAGAACTCGTAATACACCATGTCCTAAACAAGATAGGAGACCATAACATGAAAGTAACTAGTTAAGAATATTTCACTGGTCTCTAGAGTACAACCTATAATATGAACTATGGAGAATAACATAAAGGCACCACTATGGTTTGATTCAAAGTGGGATGACCCATATGCCATATTATTAAAACTACTAGATAGGAGTTTAATCACATTACCTTCTACTCATTGATGAAATCTAGATCTCTTACATAAACAGACACATTGGCCCTTCTATAATTATCATCATATCCATGGACACAAAGATAATGATTGAAATCGACCTAGGGATTGCATTAATAAATGTGATGATAATAGAATCATAACATTCACATAGTGGGAACTGAGTTCTCCTCCATAATGGATTCTTAGACCTCATTCATCCATATCTAAGTTATCCCAAGACATTCCTTCATCATAATCATCAACTACTCATCATGAGAGTAATGTAACTTCTAAGATAAAGACTCATTAGAGATCTCTTATTCCACCTATACATAAGGTTTGCAAACTAGTACAATGAGAATAAACTACATATAGTAGTGTAGTTTGAGGAGTACATAATACAATTTTATATACATATCTAACATAATCATAATCACCACAATAGAGTTTTCAAGGTCTTATCTCATGTAACAACTTTCCATAGTTAAGATTAGAGGAACCAACATTATAGAGCATTACTTCAAATAGATATTCATGATGGTCAAGTTTTCAAGGACCTATTTCATGTAGCAATCCAGTATGATTGAGATTAGAGGAACCACCATCATAGGTTTTAACTCCTTCTAGGTCTATTACTTAGTCATATGCATCATAGTAGAGGCCATAGGGTATTATTTCATATATCAATCCATTATTATTATTGATATATGAGCCTTGTTCATAACACATAGTTCTAGTTGCACATCCAATAAGGTTATATTTGGTAGATTCTCCACACATAGCTATAGTTAGTGCACAATAAACAATATCACATAAAATGCATGTTTGTACATAACATGAGTAGTATGTGCACTTTTTAAATTAGCGATCAGGGTTTAGATAGTGATATGACACACATTCATATTGTTATAAGTTCATAGCTTCACTTAGTAGGAGATGATGGAGCCAAAGGGTCAGCCTTTGTATTCTTTGGCCACTCTCAAGGAATTGAGAACATAGTGATACACAAGGAGTGATATATTACATCCACTTTTACTAACAACTAACATTCCTAGTTTTAAATAGCCATCCCTAACCAAACTAAATTATCAAAATCTTGACCTTACCGATATCCTATTTTAGCAATCTTAAACCAATTCACTTTATCAAAATAATTTACCAATTTCAAAACTAATAAATTTTTGGCTCACATATGATCACAAATAAAACCTAACATCAAACTTGAACATATCCTGAACAATCAAATCACATCCTAGAATGACATCTTACCAAACATATGGAACCTCAAACATCAATTCCAAATCAACTATTTCTAATCAACCATTTTCAAAAAATAAAACCATATACTTTAAATCCCATAACATAATACACATGAGTCAAAATCAAAATAAATTCAACACATATAAGCTAGTATCAAACACAATCAAACATAAATGGGCATCAAGCCCTCACTTTTAGTCTCACTCTCTCCTCCAATACAAGTCCCATAATCTAACCTAGCACTTGATGACCCCACACCTCCTCAAGCTATTTCATTCCTCTTATGACACCTCTCTCACTCCAATAGACAACCATACTCCTCACACAAATCCATATTTCATAGTTAAATATCTATGTACTCATCCATAATCCTCATATTCATTGATCTAAAATTGGGTGGGGGCATCTTATGCCTATCTATCTCAACCTTTAGTTTATATCTCTCTCTTACTACCCCAACATATGTAACTATCACTATATTATACCTATTAGAAAAATGAGAATTAACACCAGCCATAACTATCACTCACTCTATAAAACCTTCCTCCACTACATCATCACATACATCTTGTCTGAGCTCTTTGAGTGTTGACTCAATGATGGTCTCCCAATACTCATCATCTCCACTTCTTTCCCCATCTTTTACTTCATCTTGATCACCTCCCACTCCACTTGCACACAAAGTATGGCACTATGTTAGCTATATACTTAAAAATCAAACTAAAATCACAAATTTATACATAATTCAAATTAAATTATTACTTACCTCCCATCATCTAGATTAGCTCTAGATCCTTATACTCTAGATCATCCCCTCCATTAATAAGGTACAGTGGAGCCCATCTATACCTAACACACCATGTAGTATATGCATATATACATATAACATCATCCACATCAGGAATATCTATAAATAAATCATGCACATCCAAAGGTAACAATGCTAGTTTAGCCTTAGTAGGTCTCTCATGAGATCCTACCCTCGCTATTGCCCATGCACTCCTCACCCACACCCATGCTATCAAGGGCACATCTTATGGTACCCCAAACTATTTATTCATGTGTTTATATTGAAACCATTCATACACTCCAACCCAATTGTCATGTATGTAATAGTTAACCCTCATATACCACAATTGTACTCCATCCTCAACCCACCTATGAAATCCTCTATAGGGCATCCATATGATACCATGAGCCACCAGTATATCTAAAACATGTCTATAATGATCCATCCCAAGAGACTGGATAGCAAATGTACTCATCCACCACTCCTCAAATGGTTGTAGAAGATCCCACTCTACCCTAGGTAATCTAATCAGTTGCTCAACTATTATTTATTCATAAGCCCAATAATGTAATAAGGTAGCTACACTCACTCCACCACTAAATTATTCCTATGTAATCCTATAAAGATCCCTATATAGGTGGGTAATCATATTCCTACCCCATGATAACATAGTCCCATATAGCTCCACACTACACATAATCTTATGCATCCTATATACAATCGATACTCCACTCCTATACACAACAAAAAATGAGGCCAATAAAATATCCAACCACTTCCAAAAGCACAAGACACTAGAATACACAATAACTAACAATAATACATCATTGTCACTCCCTCTCTGATGTATACATAAGGGCACACCAACAAAATACAAGGATTGGTGATTAATAACATCAACATCCATGTCACCTTCCAACATCACACACCATCCACTAATTGGCAAATGAAAAATGTGATACACATCCTCTAAAATCATATTAATCCCCCTTATATAAATCTATAAAGTACATGTATATTAATTCCACCTCTCACATAAGGCAATAATCAGATACCTATCTGACTACACTATGCCTAGGTCACACACATGACCCAATCCTACCCTATCCATGATAACTCTCTCATCAGTAGACAATGATAACAACCTTAATGTCTCCATTACCTCACCCTAAAAACACTAGAAACAACATGTATATCAATCAACAATTCCAAATTAAAAGACAACACAAAAATAATAACAACTAACAAAGTTGTATCTCAAAAAATCCTAAATATAGGATAACATCACTAGATAAGAGTGTTACAACCTAGACATGAGTGTTACAACCTAAGTAGAAGCACTAAAACCTAGATAAGAATGATAGAAGTCGGAAAGGAGAGCTAAAAATAGTAAAATTTTTCCAAGGCTAATTTAAAGATCTCAAAACACCAAAAATATGCTTCAAAACAAACAAAAATCAAGCATTTTAGCTACTTACCAAGGTAACATCACCATCAACCTGAACTTGGGATATGAACTACTCAAATTGGGTCCTGATAGGTACTTGTATCCTTCACATATCTCACACTTCAAATCTCCAAATCTTAACCTAGTCAATACACAAATGAATCAAGAATCAATCCAATTATCTATATTACCCAACTTTCTAAATCAAATCAAAATACCATTTTGACCTTAACTTGAACCTTGTACCAGCATTTTTCAAATTGTTTTATTCTATGAAATCATGATAATGATACCTCAAACATACTAATACTTTACTCTCTTACTACCTCATCTACCTAATCTGACATTAGTATCTCTATATTTATTTTATACTCAAACACACACCTTGATCATCACCAATCAAAACTTATTCCACTTTCAACAACTCCTAATCAATCAAATAACCTCAAGCTATTCAAAATAATCCAACCTTATTTCTACTTATACCACTAGTCATCACTTTTGGATTGACCTCCTTTATCACAAAGTTCATCCCTCTACCCAAAAGGGGGCATAATTCCTACTATTCATATTCCTACACTTACCCAACATGCCCATCCACACTCATAGGTGGATACACCATGATTCATACACATCCAGTAGTTAGATTATTAGTTTTAGCTTAGATTGGTCAAAATATATAGTGATTCAAATTATATGGCTCACTCAACATTACTCGTGACATTTAGAGTGATATACCTTCATTTTATAAACACACAAATTATTTAGATATAGTGGTTTAGATCATATAGACCCATAGTGACTTTATTTTATAGATATATAGTCTATTCAGATATAGTGGTTTAGATCATATAGATCCATAATGATTTTATCTTATAGGTTCATAGAATATTTAGATACAGTGGTTTAGATTATATGGAGTCATAGTGATTTTGATATAGATATAGACTCATATACTAGATTTGGGGGCATGTACATACTACACATCTTACACATATATTTTTATACAACATGACATAGTTATAAAATTAGATAGCAAACTATAGGCATAGTGTAGAGCACAATGTTTTAGTCTCTAGTTATGCACATGAGGCATGGTAAGATATGTCATTTCACATGTGGTTATATAGACTAGTATATTATATAGATGCATCACTCACATACTATAGTTGGGGGCATGTCATAGATGTTCATGTTCTTCATCACTTAGGATTATACAGATGGGATAGCATGACATGAAATTCTCTTCTTTCACATCAACTAGAGCTTCAAATTACACTTATTTGTACCTAGGTTGGACTACATGGTAATCTATAATGGTTGGTCCTTTATATTACCTAGGCCTAGACTACATGAGTTTGTGTGAGATAGAGGAAAAACATTGGTTTTGGCCCTTCAAGCATTTATCAGTTCTACTTCATATATTCAAGGTGGGGGTATGATAGATTTTTCTCCTAAGAACATACATATTTCTATACACACATTACATATTACATGATTTTATATGGGATATAGGATAGACATTAGTTTTAGGCCTTTGATCATTCCTCAACTTCAGTCAAATTCAGCACAGGGGGTAAGCATTTCCATCCTTCTCCATGGTACATAGATTCCATTTCTAGATTTAGTACAAGGGCATCCATTTCAAGGATTATTCCTTTTTCCAAGCTCTATTTGTCTCTCAATCCACTTCGCTATCCAGGAAGTGAGTTAGACCCTTCATAACACATTTATATCCATGTAGGTTGGTTTAAGTACACACTTTCCTCTTCTTTATTTTACTCTATTACTTCATTTCATTACATCACTAGAATAAAAGGGGGGAAATTGTATGCACCCTAAATTAGTCAAGAAATGACACATATCATGTATTTTCATAATCCTTTCATAGGAGACTCCGATTAGAAAATATGAGCCTTATTCACACTAACCATGTCTTTTATTGTCTTAGTCTTATTTCTTACTTTGGTCACCTTTTTACTTATTCCAAATCATCTCAAACTTTCAAAATGGTAATTTCACCTCAATCAAGTCAGATTTCCCAAGCCAATCCTATCCTCTAGGTCCCAAGCCTTTAGTATAAGAGCACTGGAATTAGACTAGACCACTAGACCCTAGGGTGTCCCATTTCTAGTGTTCCTTTCCAATCAAATTTTAAGTCCCAATAGTTAGGTTTCCTCTCTTAATGAATCCCAAGACCTTCTTATATTTATCCTTATGTTTTTTTATCTTTTTAATATCAACCAAATGTGAATAAAGTTTCAAAATTTAAAATGAATAGTCTCCAATTTAAAGGACTTCAAAGGCATTTTATGTCTATCACCTACTACTTTGGCACAATACATAATTAGAAATTAGTCAATAGTATAACTTAGTATTATGAATCACACATAAATTTGTATGCTTGATCAAGGAAAGGCCTAGGTAAAATTCCATTCTTACATTTACCATACACATTGATTATGCATGCTCCCTAAAGAATAACTACATTTGATCTGAGACCCTATATTGAGGGTTAATGTAGGTAGTGATTAGGACAATAGAGGTTTTAGATCATCCAATCATAATTCTCCTAACCCAATTTTCCCCATTTTGATTTTGATGTATTTTTTGTTTCATGTGTGTAGATAGACCTGAGGTTTTGAATATTAAAAAATCCCTATAAGGATCTATGTCAAGATTCATTATCCAAAATTTTATAAGAAGGATCACAAAGGGACAACAAATAAAACCCACAAAACATATGTCTCCATGAGTAGTTTGGATAATAACAATAGTAAAGGACAATAACACAAGACCCTAGGGTGTCCTATTTTGGTAGTCCTATCATTTCACAAAATGAAATTGATATCTAGGTTCTTGACATATTCCTAGTCCTATACAATAATTTTTAGGATTTGAAATAGTCATCTCAACCTATTTTTCTAGATAGGTTACCTCTCTCCCCTATGTATTTAAATTAATCAAATTGATATAACTCAATCATTTATTATATTTAATTATAATTTACCCCTTATATATACCATTTATTATTTAGGAACTAAAACATAATTTCTCAAAAATAATAAAATAGGAACCTTTCCATGATCATGTATTGAATTGATCACCATGAAGACTTTCCACTTGCATATATGACCCTAAAATGACCCCTAAGACGCCAAATGACACAAGAACCAAGCTAGACTATGACCAAACCTATAATTGCATATGGAATTTCATTAATATAACTACAATAATGCCCTATGACATTATCAAAAATAGTTACACAATATTCCAATTATAGGAGGTTCACCCATTTTGGCCTTAGGGGGAAAATGGTCAACATCTTTGGTGATTTCCTAGGGTAGCATGCTTGTTATGCCATGACTAGTTTCTTAATATTTTCCATTGGTCTATGGAGTCAGAAGTATATAGGATGAACATATAAACTACCTCAAATAGTAAACATAACATAAGAGAATAACAAGAAAAAACACAAAGAAAAAACACACATACGCTTAACAGAACTTATTAGAACACAACACACATAACAAAGGAAAAACACACCTATTCTAACGTTTACAAAATAGACATTCAATTCTCAATAGAAAGTTTTCAAATATATCCCATTCATAAGGGTGAAAAGTTATTCTCCATTCATCCTTGCTAACTAATAATAATTACTTTGCTTGCACTTGATGATGATATATGGTCTGATCCATAACGTATCAAATTTGGTATCTCCCTATTTTTGATCTATCTTCATCCAATTTCAATACTATGTCACCTTCTTGGAATGAGTTTGGAGTTAGCTTCTTTTTAAAATATATTTTCATTAATACCTAGGGCTGCTCCATAGCTTGATGAGCTTTATCTCTAGTCTCTTGCAACTCCATTAATTTTGCCAATATCACTTCCATTTGAGTGTTCTTAATAAACTCTATTTTATGTGTGAACTCTAAGGTAGACAACTCTTCAGAGATAGACAACTTAGTTTCCCTCCTATAGATGAGCACAGAAGGAGAATTACATGTTGACCTATTAGGATTTATCCTATCATCCAATAATGTTGTCTTCAATTTGGTATTCCAAGCTCTTTGGTTATTCTCCAATGTTCTCTTGATGATTCTGATTAGGTTCTTGTTGGTATATTCATCCAACCCATTGCCTTGAGGGTAATAGTTGCATGAAGTGATCAATAATATGCCATTACTATTTTCCCAATCAATTGTCTTAGCACCCATAAAATCAAGAGCATTATATGAAATAATAGTAAGACTTTTCTACTCATGTAAATGCAAACTTTGTTTACTTGAGTGTGGTTAATGACACACAATCCATAGGTCCTCCTATGTTATTTCAAAACCCTTATAGGATTTAATTTCATTGATTCCTAGTCATCCACAACCTTCTATACTTAACCCTTGCAAACCTAGGTAGTTCCTTTAGGCCTAGATCTATCCCACTAGATATCATTCCCTCTAGACAATAGTGCCTAACTTGGATATGAGTGTTCAAAACTAGGGTGTTCTATTTTTGGCACTATTGTCTAAGTGCAAATTTGGTTCAAATAATCATATTTTCCTGAATCCGTATCTTAATTTAGGTTGGCCTAACATGAATTCATTCAACCCATGATCATTAGGTTCTCTATAAAAGGCCAATAAAAGTCGATTTAGGAGGGTTGGTTCTTATTTATAAGAGAGAATAAAGAATACAAGTAGTTACATTAAAACACTTTTCCCCATTCTTTGTATACAACCTTCTAAGATTATTCCAATCTTATTCAAACCCTTACATCAGCCCCTAGCCATCTAAAATATACCTAATTTTGCATTTAGTTACATTTTCATACATAATTGTACCAAGCACTTCAATTAGAGAACTACATTAGCTTGATCCCTCCCTAGAGTATTGGTATTTAGGTAGCATGCCCACATATAGGGTGTGAAGTACATCTAGTATATCCTTTACACACTAACCCCTTATCTCTCTCTTTACCAAATTTCCTTTCAAGTTGAAGTACAAGGAGATCTTAGGGATCTTAAAGATTAAAATAGATGCATAGCGAGCTTCATAGACTTCTAAGATTTGATATTTCATTGATAAGGTAACACAAACCTATTAAGCATCACCCTAAAAACTCAAATCACCTATAATATAACACAAAAAAATGACTACAACATTGACCAATAGGGTGTCCCACTTTTGACACTCCTATCCAATTATAAAATGAATGTCATGAACCTATTTCTAACATTGTCCTAATCATGTACCTAAATTCTTAGGCCCTATCTCAGACATAATAGCTTACAATAAGCTAAGTCAGACTTTCTCTCATTTATTACTATTTCTAGAAAAGACAAAAATAAAATCAATTTACATAAATTAGTGGCTTAATTGTTTCACATTATTTAATTATTTACTTTACTCTAGACTTGTTTATTAATTATGAATAGAACTCTAGTATTCTAAAAAAGAATAAAATATTTGGTGACCCTAACTTAATTCAACTTTTACACATAAACCCTATAAATCCTAGGGTTAATTATTTATGTTATTTTACCATAATTTCCTAATTTAATGTATTTAAAAATAAAAATCCTAAAAATTATTTTAAAATTTATCAATAAATTTTATAAAAACCCTAATTTTCACATACTAGGTCCTTTTTGCATAAATACAAATTCTAAACACTAGGAAAAATATATTGCTAAGTTTAGAAATATTTTTTAATATTTCCTAAAATTTTGAAGCAAAATTTTACAAATTTTATATATATTCATATCAAAATTTTACAATTATCATACTAATTTTAAAAATTCATTCAAAATTCCCTAGTTGCATTAAATAGCTCCAAATTATTTTCTATTAATTTTCCAATCATTTTATGATTTTTTTGTCATATATAAAACTCAAAAAATCAATTTTAAATTCAAAAATTCATAGTATTTTATATAAATAATTTTGAAAAAACCCTAGTTGCATGTATCATCTCCTATCTTTCTTTTTGAGGTATCACCTTACAGGTTTGAGAGCTCTATATGCTTATTGGGCAAATTTCAATTAAATATTTTTAGAACTTTGCATTTCTTATATTCAATACTTTCCTTTTCTACAATATTTCCTATTAAAACTTATTAAAAATATTCAAACACATTATAAATTATTTTTCTACTTTCACAATGGCCCAATATATCAGTTTTGATGAAACTAATAAAAGAGAAATTTAAGAACTCTTAACAAAATATCTAGATATGCAAGATGACGTGATTAGAATTTTACAAGAAGAATAAAAAAAAGTGAACAATGGTCAATCTTATCAAACAACAGAGCAACCAATTACAAATGACACTATGGGGATAACTATGTCTCAACAACCCCCTATAGTAGCCCAACCTTCTTCTATGCCACTAGCTATAACTAGTACATCCCTATCTCTTGATATGATAGCCCTTGTACAAGAGATAGCCCTTGTACAAGAGATAAGATCTTTTCAATCCAAGGTGGAAAATCTTGAGTAAGGTGTCTCTAGACTTACATAGGCATTGGATTCTTTTACTTTACTACATACATCATTGGCACATCACATTGTTTCTATACCCTTGCCATAAGGTTTTGTTTAACCACAACTAACTCTATATGATGGGAAGGGTGATCAAGAGAATTTTTTGTAAGATTTTCATATAGCATGATTATACTATGTACACAATGGTTGGCTACTTACCAAGCTCTTTCCATAGAGTCTAAAGGATTATGAATTACAATGGTTCTATAGTCTACCAAATGAGTTGGTCACTGTATTTAATCCTTTAGAAAACATGTTCCTAGCACATTTCAGTATTAACATTGATAAGGTTTCTTAAACACAAATTGCATTGAAAAATTAGAGGTCAAATGAGCCCCTCGTGGATTATGTTCTTAGATACAATAATATTTTGGCTAAGCTAACTAGCCCCATGGCCGATCAAGAGTTAAAAGACATCTTTAAACATAGCCTTATACTAGCATTTCGTGAATCTATTATGTTCAAAATATTCTCTTCCTTCACTGAATTATGTCATACACTAAATGAAAGAGAATTCAAGCTTATTTCAATGGGAAAAATTAAGTACTCAATTATCTCAGACATAACAAATAAGAGTAATAACAAAGTCCCATATAAGGTCAATGTTAATTACAACAAGAATTATAATCAACCAATATTCAATGTGGCTTTAGCACCCCTTTAGTATTTTGTTTTATTAGCACCTCCTCATCATGCATTTACCAATCTACCAATTGCTATAGCCAGGGTTTTGCAATATTTACTAAAATGTAACATCATATCCCTCCCTCATATTTGGAAAGTTGAACCATCAAAACATCTTCCATAGGGATATGATCATAATGCATTTTTTATTTTCATAGGGCACCAGGACATACAGAAAATAGATGCATCAATTTGAGACATAAGATATAGGACTTGATAGATGACAATCTAATTAACCTCTAGACTTCTATTGAGCCTCCACAAGTATATTCAACATAGGATTAAGATTTTAAAATCTTCTCAAATCCATTTTCATATCACTCTAAATGAGAGAAAGGGGACATAATAGATGTTCACCATACATACCATGCACATCCTCCATTAGCTGCATATTAGGCACCTTTATTTGACTCACATCTTTTGAGTGGTATGATAGTTGTGTATGAGTCTAAAGTTCTAGCTAGACCTTTAATATCCTTCTCACATCAGGATATTGTGGAGGATAATTAAAATTATAATGCACTTTTTATAAAATCACATATTCATAATCAACCCATTTATAGTGTCCTCATCACTAATGGTTCCAATGTTAACATGTGTATCATTACAATATTATAGCATTTGGGTTATTTAGAGAAGGATATTACTCCCATATATATAGTTATAAATGGATTTAGTAGGAAAATATAGAGTTCCTTATGTGAGATTACATTTCATTTATATGTTGGTCCCATATATGTGACCACACAATTCAACATAGTTCCCAGTGCAAAAGTTTTCGACATGTTACTTGGTCATCCATGGATTTATATAATTCAAGCAGTACCATCTATAGTTTCTAGATGCATGAAATTCATTCATGCTAATCAATTTATTATAGTTGGTAGAGTTCCATATGAGTTACCACTCCCCACTTTAGATCCATCTACTTTGTAGTCACCAATTTTAGTCTCCCCATTAGTTATAGTTCTTTAGATATAGATTTAGACACAATTGATGCATACATCACTAGTACGAAAGCTTCACACCTGCATAACTTCAAGATTATAGATAGAATCTAGTTATATTATTCACACCTAGACTAGTTTCATTAATATCTCATACATCCAAACATAAATCGCATGTTCAAAAAGATTCTCCTAATTCTAGATGGGTGCATCAAAGTCCTATAGTTACATCTACTTCATAGAGTTATAGGGGGACCTCACATTTAGTTTCCACTTTAGATATTTCAAATTAGTTACAACATACATAGATTTTAGCTTCACAATCTTAGACGTTCAATTGTGTGTCATGATAATGCATTATTCATTTGTGTGATACAAGACACCATGACAAGGGGTCTCATTTGAGACTCATCAGTTAGTATCATTTATTTCTAGTTTCTTTTGTAGATACATTATATCAAAACACAAAAAAAATACAAAATATATCAAAATACTAAAAACATTTTGATTGTATGCATCATCCATGTTTTACATTACTACTATCATAATAGGACTTAGATTTATTATTTCATGCTATTATATGTCAATTTATCTAAATTATCATGCTTCATTTGATCTATTTTGAATGTGTGTAGGGATATCTAGCTACTTGATTACTTCACTTTACCCATTGAAGGGGAATTCCTACCTCTACATTTGAGACACCCATAAATTTGCATTCCCACTAGGGGCATCTTCTACATGACAACACCATCCAAGTTATGTCAATCCTACACTACACACTCTGAGTTATCATACCAATGTACATTACATACCAAATTACATAGATTACTATATCGACATGTCACTAGTATCTAGCACTTGTGTATATATTAGCATATACCTAGTCTTGTACTAACATGTATTTCATTCTTTTACTTCTTTATTTGATTATTTATATGCATTTGTATTACTAGTTTACTTTTTTTCATTCCTTGCTTAGCACAACTTATGTGAGTGCATCTCCAGTCCTAGTTTTGCTTCTTGTATGTCCCTTACAACATTTGATAATGTGTTTTGATTCTTTTTCATTTATGTGTACCTTTGGGCATTTTCCAATGTCCCTTGTGTTTACTCTTATATGTGATAGTCTTTGCTTGTTGCGAATTGTATGTGTATTATGACATTTGAACATGCTTTGTATGCTTCCTTTCTAGTTTGAGTGACATATGCCCATGTCTCTTGTTTGCATCACCCCTTGGCCATCTTTATATGCTTATTGTTTCTTACTTTATATGCTTGTTATTTTATTTTTTTCCCATGTTTTCAATGCCATCATCTATATCATGCATTTACCTTGTTTTCTTAGATACCATGATAGACATCATGCTCCATCCCTATAGCTAAAAACTAACATCTAACATTTCCAATTCTATTTAAATACATTTCACATTATTTTACACTATTATATATATATATATATATATATATATATATATATATATATATAGGCATACCCCTATTGATCTAACAATCTCTCAATACAAACATTGCTATAACTAGAGATATCTTATTTAATATCACTGTTATATCATGTATCTATACAACATAACACACTTATAGGAATCTTTATTCTGAGGGCAACCATTGTAGGTTCAAAATTCCTAACATTAGAAGAGGGGGAAATAAACAAGGGTTTTTTCATAAATATCAAATCTCATAGAAATCTAAACAAAAGCATTCAGATCACCTAGTTCATAATCTAGAGGTTAAACTAGTTAAAATAGAATAAAAAATAGTGACAATTCTAGATTAGCAACTAGTTTCAACAAAAGATAATAGAAATAGAAATGGAAATTATCACCAAACATAATGGTGTCCTCATTTGAGCACTCTTGGCCAGGGATAAAAACACCTAGGTTTTCTAGTAACAATAAATTTTTTAGCTCAACTACATTTTTTGAACATCTAGATCAATTAGAATCAGTAGTTTCAATATAGTTTTCTCAAAGAATCCAGATATGGGGGGCATCATGCATGGCATGATAACTCTCACTTTCATTTTTAGATTAGGTAGTTGACATAACTTCTAGATTATAATCCATGTTCCAAAAACCAATGATTAGGGGAAATGTGCATGGCACATTGGTTTTATTTTATTTTCAAGTTTAGTTTATTACCTAGGCATTCGTAGTAGTTGCATTCCTTACTCCATCTATATGTGGTTGAAATCATTCTCAAGTTGAAATTTCATACAAGTTTAACTTCTCAATTACTCGAGTTCCCAAGTTGGATTCCACATAATCATATTGCATCAGTTTTGGAGTGGCTTTCATATAAGCCTAACCTCTATCTTTTGAAATGGCTGAGTGGCCTAGTTTCTAGTATACATTTGGATATCTATGCCACATTATAAATATTTTAGAGAATTTATGAGTTCCATGAGCGATCTCATATGACATATAATCTATATTAGTATCACTTCATAGCTTCACTTCATGGGGCAATGATGGAGCCAAAGGGTCAGAATTTGTATTCTTGAGCCACCTATTCAAATGGATTAGACACATAATCCAAACATAGATTAACACATGCATGATTCATTAACTTCACTTAGTTAGAAATGATAGAGACAAAGTACCATCATTTTTATTCTTGATCCACCTATTCTGAGGGATTGGACACATAGTCCAAACATCAATTAGCACACACATGATTTGTTAACTTCACTTAGTTGGTGATGATGGAGCCATAGGGCCTACCTTTACATTATTGAGCCAACTTCTAGGAAATTGAGCACTCATCTCCATTTATTATATTACTCTTGATTCAACACATGCCTAGCATCATCTAACATAATCCATCATAACAATAGGTTTTGTATTGTTTCACATATCCAATGAGGTATATTCCTTCCTTTCTCTTCCTCTTTATCCTACCTAGATTTGTACATTCTTATTTTAGATATTGTGTATCTAGTAAGAACTCATCTACTTTATGTTTTTTATTAAAAATTTACAATTTAGAGTCTATTATTTATATGAACATCTAAAACCACACATCTTCATAAGCTTCTCCCTTATAGGTAAGTTTAGGTATGCTTTCTACTTTCCTTTATCCCAGTATTTCACTTTGATACATCAATAGAATAAATAGGGGGGGGAAATTTAGTCATGTAAAATATAAACTTTGGTTACTTAAGTATGGCTAATGACACCAAATAGGTCCTCCTAATTGCTTTCACAACCATTATAGGATTTTCTTTCATCAATTCTCAATCATCTATAGCCTTTTGGACTTAACCCTTATAGACCTAGGTAGCTCTTTTAGGCCCAAATCTATCCCCCTAGGTCTTATTCCCTCTAGATAAAAATGTCTAACTTAGATAAGAGCACTGAAACCTAGAGTGTCCTACTTCTAGCATTATTGTCTAAGTGTAAATTTGGTTCAAATGGTTATAATTTCATGAATCTTTATCTTAATTTAAGTCAGCCTAATGCAAAATCATATAACCCATGATCATTAGGTTCACTATAAAATGCCATGAAAAGTCCATTTATAAGGGTTGACACTCATTTACAAGAGATAAATAGGAATAAAAGTAATTACATTCAAGAAATTTTCCCTATTCTCTGTATACAACCTTCCAATATTATTCCAAGCTTTTTTAAACCCTGATATCAGCCCCTAGCCATCTAAAATACACCTAGTTTCACATCTAGTTGAATTTTCATATATAATTACACCAATCACTTCAATGAGAGAACTATATTAGCTTGATCCTTCCTTAGAGTATTAATATGTAGGTAGAGTGCCTACACACGAGGTGTAAAGTGCATCCAGTGTATCCTTTACACACTAACTCCTCTTTATTTTCCAAATTTCCTTCCAAATTCAAGCACAAAGAGCTCCTAAGGTTTTTGAAGATTAAAAAAGATTCACAATGATCTTTTAAGACTTTCAATTTTGATATTTCACTGATAGGGTAACATAGACCTATCATGTAGAACCTAGAAAAATCAAATCACCTAGACAATAGCATTGAAAAAGAATTATACTACCAAACAATGGGGTGTCCTACTTTTAGTGCTCCTATCCAATTAGAAAACAAATTTTAGGAACTTATTTGGAACATTGTCCCAATATTTTACATAAAATTCTTAGGCCCTATCTCAGAATAGATAGCTCAGAGTAAGCTAAGTCATATTTTATCTCATTTATTCCTATTTTTAGAAAAGGTAAAAATATAATCTATTTAGATAAATCAGTGGCTTAATTATTGCACATTATTAATGATTTACTTTACTCTAGAGATATTTAATAATTAGGAATATAACCTAATTATTATAAAAAATAATAAAACAAGTTCCAAAACTTGTTATAATTCTCTCATAGAACTCTAAGATAGCACTCTCTTAAGATAGTTAATTATAGTGAGTATCTATTTGTGACCAGAAATTTATGGTGGATTTATCATGCTAATGAAATCAAGACCCCATTTCATGAAAGGTTGGTCTACTTAGATAGGCTTCAAAGGAAGAGATTCAAGATTATTCTTTCCTATAAAAAAACACATTGTCCACACTATCTTATCCAATAATGGCAATCCTTTAAGAGGCTAGGCTAATAATATATAGTCCTCATGATATTGGTATCTATGGTTCTCAGAGAGAAATTAACACCTACTATCTCATCATGAAACTTCTCAAGTAACAATCCAAATTTATCATTATCAATTCACCTTAAGAGCACACCATTGATGTACCTCCTAAAAAGCACACCATCCAAAATATAAAAGGGAATAGATTGTAATCTAAAATATCTCCTTTTTTATCTAATCATATTATTAGAATACTCACAATTTTAGAGAAATATGATCACATCCTGTGTCCAACTTTTTGGAGGCAATGAACTAGCTAATTGGGAACAACCATGATTGACTAGAGCCTCTCCCTTTGACTCATGAAGATCTGAAGCTAGATGTTCATAAAAGGCCTTTACCCCTTACTAGTTTTTTCACTTTTATATCATAATCATATTCCATTAATTTAGTGACCCATCCTACCCTTTTTTCACTATGATCTTTGATCAAGATAAACTCTTTGTTACTAGGATGAGAGACCATACCATGAATCTTATTATTTGAAACCATATGTCTAAATGTTTTTAGTCCCCTTATAATAAAAATTACTTTTTTCTATATAAAGGTTTACTTGACTTCATAATCTTCTAAACCTTGACTAAATAATGTAATAGGCTACTCCACACCCTCATCATTCTTTTACATCAACATGTCTAAGATAGTATCAAAGTTAGCAAATGAATACAACATGAAGTCTTTAGAAAAATTACGATTCACAAGAGTAAGATATTTTCTAATTGATTTCTTTATGGATTTAAAAGTGATCTTACCCTCTTTGGTCCAATAAAATACTTGGTTCTTCTTAAGCATAGTTGTGATAGGTTTCACTAAGGATGCAAAACTAGGCATGAACCTCTTTATATAATTTATCTTTCCTAAGAAATTTTGAAGACCTTTATTATTCAAGGGAAATGATAATACTATAATAGCCTCAATTATTTTAGGATCAATAGTAAAACCATCCTTGGAAACAATATGTCCTAAGAGCTTACCTTTATGAACAAAAACGGTGCACTTCTTTAAATTAAGAGATACTCCATATTGCCTACATATTTCAGACACTTGTCTTAAGTGTTTCATGTGTTCATTAGTATATTTAGAAAACATTTTTATATCGTATAGATAAACCAATAACACATCATTGATCAAACCTTTGAAATCCATGTCCATTACTTTTTGAAATGTGGCACCAATATTGTATAGACTAAAGGGCATATTTATATAAGAAAAATTATCCTATTTAGTAGTGAAGACTATCTTAAATTGATCATCTTCATTAACTAGATCTGATTATATCCTGAATATTCATCTAGAAGAGAAAAATGTTGAGAACCTGAAACCATTTGTAAAATCTACTCCATTAAGGGTAGAGGATAGTGATCTTTGAGTGACACTCTATTAAGATCTCTAAATTTCACACAAATTTTTATCTCCTTGTTCTTTTTTATAAAAGGTACAAGGTTAACTACCCATGTTGAATTCTTGGTGTAAAATATTATCTCAAATTCAAAGATTTTGGTAAGTTCTAACCTCATGAGTTGATCAACCTTGGGGTTGATGAGTCTTTTCTTCTATCTAACTGGTTTAACTCCAGGTTCCAACTCAAAGGTATAGTGTGTTAGGAAAGGATCAAATCCTTTGAGGTCCTTATATTCCTAAGCAAAGATATCATGAAACTCTATACATAGCTCAATGAATGCTTTCTTCTCTAATGTAGAGCATTCCTTGCCTAATTTGAGGAGTTTGTCCTTGAAGATCAAGACCCTTTCATAATTATCCTCTTTTTTAGACATACTCACTTTCTTATTCTTCTTTTAATTATCCTCATTTAAGATATTTTATAAGGTCACCAAACCCTTAAGTATCTTATTGGTTCTTAGTTTTACAATTTGATCACCTATTTATTCTTAAAGCCTCCTTTGATTCCTTAAGGAAAACTTAGCTTCATTTTTCAATAAGCATGCAATGAGTTTGTCACTATCAAACACTTTCCAAGACACTTCATTATTAGGTACATAAGGTCTGATAATGACTTTAATATGAGATTATTTTACCTCTTCCTTTATGGTAGTTAGAATGTCAAATTGAGCTCTTATGCTAGCTAGTCTATCAACATGACTATTCTTTTCCCTTATGATTAATTGTATATTGAATGCATTAAAGTCTTAAATAAAATCCCATACCCTATTCCTATATGACTTAAGTAAAGAGTTCTTATTAGTAATCATATTCCTCACCTGATGCACAACTAATTCACTATATCCATACACTTGAAAGTTCTTGATTCCTTTTCTCCTTACCCACTGAATGTCATGAATCAAACCTTCATACTAAAATACATTACAACTAAAAATAAAATGAAATCTATATGAATCATAATAATTTTATTTGGATGGAGAGACTAAGATAACACCAACCCCTACACTAACTTTATTTCTTGAACCATCAAAAAACATCTTCCATAACTCATCTTTTTCCTCCTCTTCCTTGGCAAATAGAGGTGTTGGTACTCCTTATTCATGTATACAATATACTCATATTTCAATTTCTTCCATGAGATTATAGGGATCTTGCTCATAAGTATTAGTACCATATTCATAATGAGACAAATATAAAATTCCCTCAAGATTGGATGAAGTGTCATAATCTATAATAGAATCTTTTTCTTTATAAACAACATAATTCAAATTAGAACTTGTCTCAATGTAAGGTTCACTATGAAAACTTAAAAGAGGTTGTGTCATAATTATCACCTTGGCCCCGTATCTTGTTCTAAAATAAAAAAAAGACTAGTTAACTGAGAGATAAACACCTATCCTAGCTATGAATTCCCTTGATAGGTAGATTACAAAGTGGGTTGGGAGATCAACCACAACTATGTCTTACAAGATAGAAAAACTACGACAATCATGCAACAAAATATTCAAGACTTTTAATAGTACTAATATATTGGTAGGTGTACCATATAATTGAATGACCCCTTTCCTATGTGGCTCATATTTTAGGCCTAGTTTGTGAACTACAACTTTGGGCATGACATAAGTAGAAGCTCCACTATTGACTATGCAATTATGTACCAACTTGTCACCTATAATGAGGGTGAACTCAAATGGTGGAATTTTTTTAGCCCTAGTGGATGGTTCAAAAATGGTACTAGGAATATTTTTAATAGCAAGATGGCCATGAATTTGTTTTAATGGTAAGACACTACTAGGGATAGTGGATAATTGTTTTTGTAGTTCATTTTAAATAGGCATATGAAGAACATCCCAATGATAAATGGATGTTTTATTTTTCTTGTAATAATATAAAATGTTTAAATAATCCATACCTACTTTATCTTAGGATATTATAGGTAGATAATTACTTTAAACTTGAGAAATAGGAGTAGACCTTACCATATTTTGGCTTGATGGAAATTTAGAGATTTTTAGAACTATCAAACTTAAAACTGTGTCTTGTCACCTTGGAAGAAGATTAAATGAGCCTATGGGAATTCTAATTCCACCTCATAAAAACTTATTCTTATCCATCATATTATTTATAATAGAGGCTCTTTGATTTATCACAAAAGTGGCTTTAACTAGAAAATTGGTGAAGATCTCTCCTTCAGATCATCAATCCTCATTAACTTACATCATCACCTCATCCTCCTTTGATAAGAGGGGAGTAACTAATCCTTGATCTAATAGATATTTTAAACCATTTTCATTGGAATCCCTAAATTTATCTTGTTTCCAATCTTCTCCCTACACCAAATTTTTATGAACTAGTACCATATCCCTTGCATTGGTGTTAGATTTAGGATTGTATGCATTAACAGGCCTATTAGGATTAGGATGACATTGGACTATTCCTCTTCCATATTATTAACAATAATTTTACTTATAAGGGTAAGGATTCTAATGGGAGCCTTGTTACATATTATTTTGTCTATTTTGAACCTCTAAGGCTATGAAATTTTCTTTCTAATCAACATTATTTTCTGCTTGCCTAGGAGCAACCTTAGTTTTTGTATTTGCATTAGGAACTTGGGTTACATCTGGAGTAATAGTATAATTATGATGCAAATGAGGAATAGAGACCTTAGGTGGCAAGTTTCCAACTTGGATGAGATTATTTTTAGCTTTTATATCTAGTTCATATGCCTTAAGGAGGGTGAAATCTCCCATAAAATTAAATCATGATAATAATTTTAGTCTGAATGGATTTCAAGTAAGTAGGGAACACAAGACTAGTAGGTGGTCTCGTTGGAGGAGACAATCTATGCCAAGTCTTATAAGATATTTCATTGAAGTCACGCATTATTCTTTTGGGTCCTGATTTTATCATAATAAGCTGATATATGAGAGAAGTATGGTTACTTTCATTTCCAAATATGGAAGTCAACAACACTCAAAAATCATCCCATATTGTGATGCATCCACCTTCTAGAGTATTATACCAATCAATAGCCTTCCCTTTAAGGTACATGTCAAGGAGTCTAATGGCATTATTTTCTCAAATAATATTATGGAAACTTCAAAATTTAGAAATAATATTATGTAAACTTCAAATGTTAGAAACATATCTAATGTTATCACTAAGTGTGATATGACTCTCACCATTGAATTTGGGAACACATTTATGGAATTATGAGAAATTTCATCATATGCATGAATTTGGATTAGATTATTAGTATCAAAGGTATGGAAAGCATTAGGCCTAGTCATGTCTTGTTCCTTAATATATTTTACTTCTTCAGCCTCTTCAGCCTCTTCTTCCCTAGAAATACTAATCATTATTCAAAGGGAAAATTAGTCTATGAATACTAAATTTTAAGAGTAATTTTAGGTTGAATGGATGGGTTAATAGGATTGGATGTTCTATCATAGGATGACCTAATGAAAACCATGAATTATGAGGGCGCACTTATAACAAGATAAGTGGCCTTAAACTAGATTTACCATGAAGGAGTCACCAAATGTTGAGTAGCACACCAATTTACAAATGTTGTTTTTCAATACCAACATTCACCTTGACAAGTTATCTTAAAGATAATACATCCCATTGGGTAGGCCATAAATGTTTTCACCAAATGTTGTACCCTATATGAAGTTGTTTAGCCTTCTTCTAGATTTGGGTAACATGGGAACATTTAAATGTATGTGTGTGTACCAATATTGGAAATGAGCCTATATATTTTAGGGATAGCTCCCGAAGTGCATTGTTTAATGCTTATCACATAAACTACTCCTTACTTATAGGGAATAGAGTTATAAAATTAATAAATTAAGCATAATCTAAAGGAGGTGATGCACCAAAATGTCTTTGATGTGACCATCATATTTCTATGATGATAAAACAAAGAAGGCAATCTAGTCTCTAAGTCTTAATGCATTTTAACATGAGTATTTCAATATAGAGGTGAGATGTGATAAGAAACACAATGGAAATGAACCAGAGGGAAGATTTCACACTTCAAGGATAATTTTACACTTGAAAAATCTTTACACACTAGACTACCCTATAAATGACCTATTATACTAGAAATATTTCTTGAACATGAAATTATAAGGGAAGGAATGATACATAATTATCACTTCTCATCACCATACATCACTTTCAGACATAGACAATTATTCAAAACATAGAGACAAACATGCATTAATGTTTAAAGGAAAAATATTACATAATTCCAATACGGCTTCACCATACATGGTATGGTGTATTTGCAAAGGCCAAAATGACATCTACTTACATAATTTGAGAGAGAGAAGAGGGAAAAGGGAAGTCACAAGGATAATCAAATTGAGTTCAACCTCATTTGAATATTACTTACAACTACCTCTACCAATATGCTTCTTTGAAACTTCTTGATTGATTCGGGTCATCTCAAATAGTTCCAATAGTTTATTATCCCTTAAATCATGATCCATATGGTTACAATGATAGGATAAAGTGGTTTTGGGATATGTTATGGAAATAATGTAGTTAGAATAATTGGATCCATCTATTAGAAATTTTTCCTAGTGTTAATTACTCCAAACAAGTTTATTATGGTGTGTAAAATAGAGAGAAAGGGTCCATTTCATGTAGTGGGTCCTAGATATTAATCCATTGGGGTTTATGTGTATGTCTTCATGACATATTTTACAATTATATCTCTTTTTCTAGTTGTATAATACTTGAACATGCCCCCATGATCTTGGTTCCACTATAGATGGAAAACTAATCTTAGACTATTAGTTTTCCTATAGTCATTATATTATGACACTATTCAAATTTTGGATCCTATTAGGTCCACATATATCCATTATGTAATGTAGTAATTGAGGATTCACCATGCTCATAGGTCCTTTTGAGAATGGCAAACACAATCACAAGATAATCTTCTAATCTTTAAAAGATGGACCCTGTATGTTATAAATCTATGAACCAAAGGTTCATATTGATCTTTAATGGAATCCATATATGTTATTGATCACTTGAATACATTATTATGTTCTTTTCATGGTGTTGGATAGAGCTTTAATAGTGGATTGATGGCCCTAAAATACCCATTTGCCTCCATCAAAAATGATTTTTTAACTTCTATCAAAAGTCCTGAGCTCATCCTTATTTTAATTAGATGTCAATATCTAACTCAACCTATTGACATATTGACTAGTTTTTCACTATTTATTCTAGGTACAGATAACCATGAGTCATTGATCTTTCCCTTGACTTGTCAACTCTATCCAAGCTTACACCACAAAGTAGCCTTGCATTTGATTTTGGTATGCTTTTATTTGTCTATCATCTCATACACTTATTCCACATGTTAATATGTCATTATTCTTGACTACTTGACTCATTTCTCACTATTGGATCAAGATTTACCACCCAATGTGGACCATTAGATCTGCTAGGATCCACTATTTGAAAACTGATGGCTATTTCATGAGCTTAAATTTGAAATTCATGCTCCTCTTAAATGGATTACACATTATCATCATGAACATTCATGTGACTACCAAATTGAAGATAAATTTATTTTTTTTTGATCAAGCTTAAACTTGATGGTAACACTAATGTCTTATATTGTAGGTCCATCTTTAGAAGCTTATAACTTGAGTTATAAATCTCACATAGGCTTGAAACTTTTAGAGAATGTTATTGGTATGAATAAATACTTAGTGATAAAATACTTTAGATCATGGGACATTCTTGAGTGAAGATAAAATTTCACAAAATATTTGGTTCATTCATTTTTGGATGATGTCTTGGATGGCCTAGCTCCTTAGACTCAACAAACTAAACTTTGAATGATTCAATCTAAATATAGAAGGCTCATTGAGATATGAAAATTATAGAGCATAATATTAGCACTAAGGACATTAACTATACATTTTTAATGGTCACATGAAGTTTTCTTAGCATATTTAAAAAATGCACAATAAATTTTTTCAATTCTAGTTTCCTTGTGAAGTCTTAATCATGGTCTAACTTCACAAAGATTGTTCATGAACTTTTGTATCTCCAAATAGACTCCTTGAAGACTATGTGGACCCTTTCCATGATCCTGGATTGCATTCATCACCATGAAGACCTTCCACTTGCATATATGACCATAAAATGATCCCTGAGACACCAAATGACACAAGGACTAAGATAAAATATTAAGGCACCATTAATATAAGGGACATAAGGAGATGTAGCTAGGGGTTAATTCATAAATGAGGAGGAGGATATTAAAATATAAAATAGTATAAGCCTCTAAGATACCAATGTAAAAGTACCTCTACATATAGAACCATCTAGTGAGGAGGTAGTCCATTCAGTTTATACTACTCCTATTATGTCATGTGTTTATCCTTTCATTATTAATAAATTTGATTATATCTACCTCAATATTAATGTTCCACCTCCCCTATTATTACCCAAGGTACATGTTATTTCCTCTCATCCTAATGCCCAAAAATCTCTACTTATCCGAAAGGTAGAGGATGCTTCCTCTACCCTTTTTATTCCTAATTTCAAAGCTATTCCACCCACTCCAATTTATCTTATATGTCCATCCCTATTATTTAGACTATGGTTACTTCCACCACTATCCATGTACCCCTAAAGTCTAAAAGGAAGACAACTAATAAGGCCAGGGGAGTAATGGCAAGAGCTCAACTTAATCTTTCATCTACTTAGTTAGGTTTACTAGTGGCTCCCCTAATTTATTATCAAGACACTACTATATAGGATTTGAAATGAAACCAATTTATACAATACACCAACTTCCCCAATATGGTTGAGTGGATTGGTATAAAATAACATATCCTTCCCTTCATGATCTACTAATTGAGGAAGCCTTCAATCAATCGTATGGAAAGATGTTGGGTGAGATTATAGTTCAAGAAATTTAACCCATAGATATAACCCAATTGAACCTCCCACAATGGATAACTAACGTTAAATCAGAGTCTTCTCAATAGCCTAATATCATTGCTACAAAATTTCCTACAATAATCTCTATATTTGACAAATATATGGGAAGTTTACAAAGAGGTAAAGAAGAGGAAAGTTTAAGATGAAACTATAAGGGGGTCATTTTGGAAGAAATAAAAGAGGCATTTACGTTGTCTAAGAGAAAGAATATAATGTTTGGATAGTCTCCCTACATTGAGTATTTAAAATCCTATTTTTAAACCCATAAGTATGCCTTGGTTGAGATTCATGATGGAATATAAATGGTTAAGAAATAACTTGAGCAGTAAATAGAAGAAATAAGGCAAGAACAATAGATGGTACATGTTCCCATACACATAGAAATAGATGTGAAAAATGGAACATCTATAATATATAATATCTTCGATGATATTATTGTAATGAGGGATAAGTTAACAGCTCAAATATTTTAAACTATCAAGTTATTTAATTATTTAAAATAAGATGAGAAAAAATTGATGTTCCTTGCTATTTATACCACTAGTAAGGCATATATAGCTACCTTAATTTTTTCACACCATTAGAGGTAATAAATTTCATCAACTTGGTAGTCATTTGGACACAAGAAGCTAGAGAGTCGATTGGAGTAGCCATGGCCATAATCCCTAAATATACAAATCATGAAACCATCATTTTGTATATTTGAGAGGAATTAAATCCCTCATAGGTAAGGTAATCCATGGGTAGGCTTATAATCAAGGTCAATTTTGATCAACTTATCCAATAGGATTTAACCATATTTAAGAAAAACATAAAAAGAATGACAATATATGAAGTATAAGATGAGTTTAATTTCTCAAGGAAGATGGTCATATAGTTATAAATATTTAGGATTTACTTTATAAATATTAATGTTGAACATTCACAATGTATGAAACAATTCAATAGTGTGCACATACCTCCATTACTATGTATATATATATATATATATATATATATATAATTAGGTACCATCATGATATTTTTTTCCAAGTATTAGAAGCAAATAAGAAGGCTAACACTTCAACTTCTAGTTCAAATCAAGTTATAAGTTCAACACCTCTAATAAAAAGTAACACCATGCAATCACCCAACAAGCCTTACTTGAAGGCTAATTTTTTATGTAGTCATGTGGATGGGACTAATACTTATATTAGTACATAAATGTAAAAGTTTCCTGAATTATTTATAATAATGTGTACATTGAATTACATTATACAGACCAGCTTATTTTTGATATAATTGTAGTTAAATATAACCGTGCACACATGGAATTTTTATACCAAAATTAGAACTAAGGTTCTAATTATGTAATGTAACTATGAGGTTTCATGTACATGGAGGATGTGGCATACCTCTGTAAGCTTATATATTTATGTAATCATACATTCTATAGGGTTGCTTTCATATAGATACATAAATAAATTAGTTTGATTGTCATGCAACTTTATCATTTTTATTTCCCTCCATCCCTATGTTATTGAGGTTTTATTTTATTAGTTCTATTAATTCATTAATTATAAGTGTACAAATATATGGATAATTCTATTTGTTATTATTGATGAATGATAATTCTATATGTGTAAAATCTATTGAAAAGTTACTAGATTTCATTTATTTTAAGCAATTGGTTAAACCGTGTTAATATTATGAAGTGTGTAGGAGTGTTTCCCCTCTAGTGTAGTCTTATGGTTATATCTCATAACTACCCTATATACATTTCTAGTCTGAGCAATAATATCCTAAGGGCGTGTAATAACAACTCTAAAATGGTCAACCTTCAGTTGATACCATTAAGTTTCCTATACTATTTCCCCTACAATAACTAATTGTGTTTGCCTATGAGTGTGCAATAACTACAAATAACAAGAATTTATCCTAGAAACACTTGTCCACAAAGGAAAAAAACCTATAAAGAGATCCATTGAGACCATATAAGCTTCTTTTATTCTCTACCCTTCCCTCATTTGGATTTTTTTTTATTGAGACCTACCAAATCTAGAATATATTCTACCCATCCATCCAAATCACATACATTTTTATTTCTTTAGTAGGATTCATTTTACTAAAATCAAATATAGATAACAAACTACATGCTCAACATGTTATTCTACCAAAATGTTATTTAACCCATACCTTTAACTAATGCCCTAGAGTGGAATTTATCTCCATTGGGATCCTAAAATGTTGGATAATACCTCTTTGAAAATGGGTATGTACACAAGACCCACATCAATATAACCATCAATGGTATTCTTGTCCCAATGATATACTACATAGGCCCATTCATTATCTAGAGTTTTTAGGCTATCTAACTATTTTTCTATCAAAACTATAAATTTTATCCTTAGATAAAAATAATAATATCAAAATCTAGATAAATAAGTAGATAATATTCTAGACAATTCACTACAAAATATTTTATAAATTTATTTATGTATATGCTCATTAATAGCTTCTTTCCTATTCTTCCCAATACATTTTGCTTCTTATTCTATAATTTTTTTCATCTATCCATATCTCTAAATATATTTGGCTTGGTATCCTTATTAACATGTTTCAAACATAAATTCCATGATCACCGAACCATTATTTTCAAAGTTTCTTATAAAACCCATCAAAATATGTTAATACAAGGATATTTATGAAATATGTCATGTAAGTATACAATATATTACAATTAGTTTTAAAAATATCAATTAATTTCACATATTATATATAAAAATACATGATATAGATATAAGAACTAAATCTACTAATTTAAAATATTTTGAAGAGAGCTTCCAAAATAAGAACCCCTCCCTAGGCCTCAACCAAATAGTGGAAACAAGAGAAAATGTGTATTTAGGTCTTTTTATATGAGAATCTTCAGTCAATATATGTTTTTCCCTCCCTTTTTGTCATGAATATTATTTCACAGAATGTAATGGGAATTAATAACCATGTGGTGTAGGAACATCAATCTAAAACCCTCATGTTGAAGTTTTCTTGAAAGGGAGTGTGAAATGGTAACCACCTTAACCAACATTATAATTTGGTTAAAATGGATTTATATTTAAATGTATATGTGAGAGGATATGTGACCGATATAATTTCCAAGAAATAAAATAGGGGAGCCATTAAGGACTGATTGTATCCTCTCAAGAAAAGTTACCAAAGTCCATGTATGGGTTGTTTATGTAAATACAAGATAAAATATTGAATAAATATAGTGGTAAGAGTTTTGATTATCTCGTCATATATTTAATAATTTTTTATATTTATCAAAAATTATATTTAGGAATCCATAATTTCACATGTAGGTTGCTAATGTGTTTGTCATAGGGTTGAGTGCAAATATTATAGGCTTGCAAGTGAGAAAGAGAAGGTGTGTTTCATTCAAGTAAAACAAGGAAACATTACAAATATAGTAATCATGTAAATGTTTTTTCATATAATAAAAAATTAATGGAACTAAATATGGAATTTATAAGGAAATTAGGAAATGATAAGCACCCTCTGTCAGTAAATTATGTACACTATCATATCTGGCTTATATGAAGGTGAGTGAAAGTTTTATTGGTTCTTTGTATTTAAAAAACATTGTTTCATTTATAAGGTAAACCGGGTAATGTGATAATTTATTTAAATATGATTCATATAATTAAATACAAATCATAATTTGGAACTTTATTCTACAGTTCCCTTGAAGGTTGAATCCTATGTATGTAATCCCAAAACCCTATTTTTATAAGATTGTGAAAGGCCACACTTTTGGATAAGGAAAATTCAATGGGATAAATTAATTCTTGGTTCCAAAAAGTATAACGGAAAGATCTGATAAAAATGTGAAAACATAATCTTGCAAAGGCAACTAGATTTCAAATGATAATGCAATTTCTATACTATATGTAGGAGAAAAAGTCTAGACCCTTATTTTATGTGATTAGTGTCAAGAATCACAATAAGAGTGTAATTTTGATTGTTTATAGTTTTATATAAAATTATTTGACATGTTGAAGGTGATGTACATCAATTCAAACCCTTTAGAAAATCTTATCAATTGCTAACTAAACATAAACCCCTACAATTTTGACACAATCAAGACAATCTTACCCTTGTTTACACAGTCTAAGAATAAAGAGAGTGTAAATAATCAATGGATATGAATGGATTTCAATTGATATTATTTTTAGGATACATAAAGGTGGTTGAACCTTATGTTATAACCCAAGTAGTGTTTAGAATATGTTTCAAGGAGAATAAGACATGAAAACTGATGCATAGTTGTATGTTATTTGATTGTTTTGGTCATGAAATGTATTAGAGAGGGATTATCTCATTTCTTATGAGTTATATAATATTAAAATATACTTTTTTTTGGATTTTTGAGCATTTTAAACTATCTAAAACTCAAGATATTAAATTATTTAGGCTCTGGCCTATTTAGGGTTTTGTGGATTCTAGGAGTTTAAACCCTTAAAAAAAATAAAAAATTGTAATAATAATTTATTTAATGTGAAAAAATGAATAAACTGGTTTGGGAGTGAAAGGACTTTGTAAAGTATGAGTTTGAGGATTGTGGAGTGGAAATGAGGACTAATTGGGCTTAGTTTAAGGATTTGAACAAAGGAAGTGGTAGATATAAGATGAATTAAGAAGTTTAATTTTAACCACACCTTTTGGGGTGTAAATAAATCTTTTAAAGGTGAATAATTATTGGTAAAAGTGTCTATATAGGTCAATCAAAGAGAAAAGGCTTAAAAAGGCTACTAGCCTTATAAAGAAATAGTGAGCATGTTGTGTGGAAAAGGATGATGAAGGGTGATCAAAAATTTTAAGGTGGTTAATAAATATGTCATGTTATTATTTAATACCATCTAATATAATATATAACACTATTTAAACCTATAACAAGAATTGACACTTGAGACCTAGAGATTATTGCCTAAGAAAAGCTAGTGAAAGCACAAGGAGAAGTTTGTGAAGGAAAAGAATTGAATGAGGTAAATAATTATTATAGATGACATGAAATAAGTATAATTCAATAAATAATTTTCCCTCAAAGTATAAGGATCAAAAATTATATAAGGATACCAACAAGCGTAGCGAGCCAAGAAAGGAAAAGTAGCTTATGTAAAGCAGATTCAAGATAAGCATAGTGTTTGATTGAGATATACTTCAAGGATAGAGTAGGAAAATATTTTTTATGACTTATCCACATGAATCTACATCATTTTTTACTATATATAGGTTATAATGATTTTATTTTTGTTTTGAAATCTTTAGAAGTTGTTGATTTGAGATGAATACATAGTGTTAGGAAGTATGCATAAGGTGACACCTTACAGGGTATTCAGGGAGAAGATTATGTTTTAGGTATGATACATTTATGATATTACATAGGAATATAATATTTATAATATAGTATATTTAACCCCAAATTCCTATGAGAAATGACTAGATGCTAGTCAAGAAAGACTAGAAAAGATAGAGGAAAAAGAGAACATATGAGCTCTAAGAGAGACAAGAGAGAAGATAGAAGATAGAAGAATATAGAATAGAGTAAAGGAGGTTAATTAAAGGTCCTATATATAGGAATAAAATAATATTAAAGGCCTAAAATATGTCTAAGATGAAATGTTGATAGACTTGTTAAGAGGAAGGTCTAAATAGGCCTAAAAAACAAATAACTAAGAACATGGATATAGAAAGATAAGTGGAAGAAATAAGAAGAGAATTGGGTCAAGGTATAAATAGAATATAGATCATGATTAATCTCATAAGATAATAAAAAATCAAATGGACTGGATGGAATGTTATAATAAGAGTGAAGTGGCCACTAGAGTCACTTGTGAGAGGAAGAAGGCACAAGCTGAGTTTCTTGAAGAATGAAGAAAATAAAGAGAGAACATCCCAGAGAGTCATGAGAAGAGAGATGTTTCCAAGAGAGAAACAAGATATATATATATATATATATATATATATATATATATATCTTGTTTCTCTCTTGGAAACATCTCTCTTCTCATGACTCTCTGGGATGTTCTCTCTTTATTTTCTTCATTCTTCAAGAAACTTATATATATATATATATATATATATATATAATATTTATAATTTAATACAAGAATAATAATATAGAAGTGCCAATAAGATCACATGTGGGTAAAGATAAGAAAAGGTAGAGGATGTCTATGCCAAAGACATTAAAAGAGACTATGTGGTCTATCATTTTGTATGCTAACATTGATTTTAATTTTATTTATGTAGGTATGAATAAATCATTGGTTAATTACTAGCATAAGGCCTAAAAATTGATGAAGTATGGGCTAAGAACATCACCCATAAAATTTAATAAGGACAACAAAGAAAAAGAACCTCTTGTAGAAGACAAAGTGGTAAAGATTGAAGACATTCCACATGTTGAAGATGAAGATAAATATAAGTTATATGATAAATTTCCATGTGTAGTATCTAAAACAAAGGATATTTTTACCAAATATGGCATGAAGGTCACCCATGAAGACATAAAGGAAGACACAAGCTTGCATCAGTTACCTTTGGAGGTATATGAGTGTTTGAACATTGATTGATTACATCTATGATGAAGAAAAGGCTAATATGTAGATTGGGACAAATAATGACATATTTCAGACCTCAAGGACAAAACAAGGGCATAGATATGTATAGCCTAAGTGGATAAAATAATTATGTGATGAGAATAAAGAGGAGAACCTCAAACATGAGGTTAAACAAGGCAAATACATAGGTGGAAAACAAGCACAAGTGTGGAAGTGAAACACAAAAGGTGAGAAACATCTTGTTGGCATGATAGATAACCAAGGCATGAGGTATGAGAGTGATGTAATGAGAAGCAAGTGATATCCCATTAAGGTACAAGGAAAAAAATGTGTGGTAAAAATAAATAAAAGAGTGCAAGAAGAACCTTTTTCAAGTGTTCTCCAAGCAAGCATGAAGGTAAATGAAGATAACAAACCTAAAAAGAAAGCAAAAGAGATGTTGCATGAAAAAAAAGATAATGAGATGAAGGTATATCCATGTGAAAAGTAAAATTAATACATTAAATAATATTATTTTTTTCAAGATGTGTTTTAAAATGTTTTATATGATGATATGTTTTAATTTTCTTCCAATGATCAGGATATTTTGTATATAGAAACTATTGCCTTGATGAATGAGTATGCAGCAAGGAAATTTGAGGAATAATCACATCAAAAAGTGATAGATAAGCATGGTATACATCATGAAGAAGTATATATGACTCTCAAAAGTGAGGGATTCCAAGGAGAAGACAAAAAATATGTTTCCCAAATAAGTAAATAGCTATGTGAGCCAAATTTTGATGAGGATTTGGAAGAGATAGATGCACTAAAGTTACAATAAGAGTTTGATATTATATATGACATTTTTATTCCATGCAAGGGGATGAAAATAGGTGAGATATGAAAGGTAAAATTAAAGTATGAACTCCAAAAAAGATCAAGAGAGGATCAACAAAGAGAAGCACAAGAAGTGCAAACAGGAAAACAAACAATTAAGCAAATGGAGTATGATCAAGTTAATAAGGTGAGTTACACAATGGTTCATGATCAATATGAGTTTGAATTTCATAAACATGATTACAAAAATCACAATATAGTTCAAATCATATTTTACTATGATGAGGATGAGTAGAATGATAAATTTATCTTTCAAAGTTATAAAAATGATAGGAAAAAGCATAAAAATGTGAAGGAATGTGAATTAGAGGTGGAAAAATAAAGTATCATGAATAAAATGGTAAAGGGTGAGATGCATGAGATGCCATTATATCCTAAGGAATAAGATGATATTAGAAATAAGGAACAAATATCACTCAAAAGGCAAGAATCAAGTGAGATTCATGAAGAAGCAAGCTATCAAACAAGTAAGAAAAAGAAGAATAACCACCAAATGGTTTTAGATAAGAATGAGAAGGATCAAGGTCAATTATAATAGGTGTAATATGTATCAAACAATATTATATAGTAGTGGGAACACCTCATAGAGATGGGAGATGCATGGAAAAGAATGCTAGACAAAGCCAAGAAGAGGACAAGCAAGAGTTTGACAAGCAAAAAGGAGAAAATAATGAAAAATAAAAACTATGTGAACATGAAATACCCTCAAATAATGAATTGTAAATAAAGGAATAAATTTGGAGGCTTAAGTTTTCTCCCTCTTGGGGAGTATGATTCAAAATCATCAAGCTAACAAACCCCTTTTTTGTATCTTTGTCAATAGGAATTCAAAAGTCATAAAATTTGGATTTAAATAAGTGTAAGGGACCTTATTAGGTCCAGTTATATCCTTGGAGTCCATTTGGAGTCATTGGGTTGTGTCAAATAGTTTCTAGGAGTTTTTCATCCAAAAGAGAGAATTTGAAAATTCAAATGTTTGTAAGACCCTAAGAGAGCATAAACCTAATATAATATGGTTATATGAAATCATGATAGTGTAAGGGAGTCAATAAACCTTGTAATTTTTTTAAGTCATAGATTTTTAAGTCATAAGGTTAAGAAAACATGTTTTTGGAGGTGTGATCCAAAACCCTCACTTTGAATTTATCTTAAAAGGGAGTTTGAAATGGTAACCACCTTAACCAACATTGGAAGTTGGTTAAAGGGGAGTTTTATGTGAATGTATGTGGGAAAGGAGATGTGAGATATATGGGAGAAGAATCTCCAAGAAATAAAATATGGGTGCCATGAAGGACTGAATGTATCCTCTCAAGAAATGTCAAAGTCAATGTATGGGTTTTCTATGTAAATATAATATAAAGTTGTAAGATTTTATATTATCTCCTCAAATTTTTAATATTATTTTATATTGATAAAGAATTTTAATTATGAATCCATAATTACACATGCAAGTTGCTAATGTGTTTGTAACATGGTTTAGTGGAAAGATTACATGTTTGCAAGTGAGAAAGAAAAGGTGTGGTTCTTTCAAGAAAAACAAGGAAAATTTACCGATATATTAATCATGGAAATTTTGTTCCATACAATAAAAAATGAATGAAAATAAATATGTTCTTTTTAAGGAGTTAGGAAAGGATAATCACTCTCTGTTGGTGAATTTTCTACACTACCATATCTGACTTATATGAAGTTGAGTGAGATTTTTGTTGGTGATTTATATTTTAAAAAAATTATTTAATTTGTAAGGTAAAGTGGGTAATGTGATAATTTATTTAAATATTTTTATTATCATGAAATACAAATCAGAATTTCAATCTTGACTCTACAGTTCCTTTGAACATTGAACCCTATGTATGCAATCTCAAAACCCTATTTTTAGAATAATTTGAAAGATCATGCTTTTAGATAAATAAAAATCAATGGGATCAATGATTTATTTGTTACAAATAATATAATGTAAATATATGATAAGAGGGTGAAAACATAAACTTTCAAACTCAATCAGATTTCAAGCAATAACAAAATTTGTATTCTTTGTGTAGGAGAAGAGTCTGAACCCCTATTTTATGTGTTTAATGTCAATAATCACAAGAAGAGCGAAAAGTGTATTTGTTATAGTCATATATAAAATTAATTTATATGTTTAATGTGGTATGAATTGATTCAAACCCTTGATATGATATTAAAACTTTCTAACTAAACACAGACCGATGTAATTTTGACACAGTCAAGATAGTCCTACACCAGTTTACATAGTCTAAGCGTAAAGAGAGTGTAAATAACCAATTGAGATTAATTGATTTCAATCAAGGTGAGCTTAATTATAATAAAATATGGGTTAACCTCATATTATAACCCATGTAGGGTTTACAATATGTTTGAAGGAGAATAAGACATGGAAACCCATGCATAGTTAAAGGAAACATGCCCAATTGAATATGATTTGATTGTTTTGGTAATGAAATAGAATGTAGAGAGATTATATAATTTTATATGAGTTATAAAATATTAAAAAATAACTTTTGGTTGAATTTTTAGCATTTTAAACCTTATACAACTCAAGATATTGAATTATTTAGGCTCTCAGCCTATGTAGTGTTAGGAAAACCCTAGAACTAGGGTTTTGTTGATGATATGAGTTTGAAACCTTAAAAAAATATAAATACTTGTAATAATACTTTATTAATTGTTAAGAAATTAATAAATTGGGTTGGGAGTGAAAGGGTTTTGTAAAGTATGGATTTAAGGACTGTGGAGTGGAAATGAGGCCTAATTAGGCCTAGTTTAAGGATTTTAAGAAAGGAAGTGCTGGATAGAATATCAATTGAGGAATGAAAATTTACCCACATATATAGGGGTATAAATTAATCTTTTAATGGTTAATACGTCTTGTTAAAATTTCCTATATAGGTCGATCAAAGAGAAAAGGCTTAAAAAGGCTACTAGCTTTAGAAAGAGATAGTAAGCATGTTGTGTAGAAAAAGGTGATGAAGGGTGATCCAAAAGTTGAAGTGGGTTAATATAAATGGAATATTACTATTTAATAACATCAAATATAATATAAAAAACTATTGGAACCTATAATAATAATTCACACTTGAGACCTAGAGGTTGTTGCCTAAGGAAAGCTAGTGAAAGCACATGGAGATGTTTGTGAAGGGAAAGCATTGAATTGGGTAAAGAATGATTGTAGATGAAATTAAATAAGTATAATACAATTAATAGTTTTCACTCATAATATAAGGATAAAAAATAAATAAGGATACAAAAAAGCCTAGTGAGCCAAGAGAGGAAAACTAGATTGTGTAAAGCAGATTCAAGATAAGCATAGTGTTTGAATGAGATATACTTCAAGTTAAATATGTTTAATGACTTATACACATGCATTAGAATAACAATTATAAAATATATAATTGTTAATAACCTTATATTAAATCAGAAACCTTGTAAAATTATACTTCAAGAAACCAAAATTACTCTAGAATCCTTGGAGAACTTAAAAAACTTTATTTGGAAACAAGTTAGCTATGCTAGCTTAGGAGCCTTTTGATCATCTATAGGAATTTCCATATTTTTGGAGTAAAAATATTTTAAGAGGATACATATATATAATAAACAAGGTCATGTGGCTATTAGTGTTACTTACCTAGCTTCCAGTAAAAAAATGGATTTTGTCTATTATCTATGCCACAAATTCTAAAATTGGAAGGGGACTTTCTGTAAAGATCTCTCCCATTTTATATATCTCTCTCTCTATTTCATATGGGATTTATGGTTACATGAGACATTAAAACACCCATGTATCCTATGGAAAAATGGGGTAAGCTAGAATATAGTGATAACATGGCTAATTTTAATGACTTCATTTCTAGTAAGAACCTTCTGTATGTGGTGTTATGTGGAGCTTCTTTAATTTGGTATAATAGAAGAATAATAGAGGATAAAATTCAATTTATACTAGATATATTTATATCAAACTCAAACTAGGATCTGGTAATTTGTTGTATACTCTAAGTTCTCCCTAAACATGGTTCAGATAATAATCCATTAGTCTTCTTGGGGGAAGAAGTCCCAAAGACAAAAAGAGCACCTTTAATATTATAAAAAATGTGGTTAAATCACCTACAGTTTTGGGAAACAATGAAGGAATGGTGGTAAGCAAATATAGAGGGACAAGATTTGTTTGTTTTAGAATTTAAAATCAAAATAGTGAAAACATGTCTCAAAATTTGGTATAAGGAAGTCTTAAGAAAAAATTTTGAGGAAAGAGAAGAAATGCCTAATTCCCTTATGGAATTAGATAAATCCATCAATCTAAAGGAAAGAAAAAAGAAAATAATTAGAAGGGAAAGTAAATACTAAGCACCTTTCACATCTTGGAAGCTAAGGAAGAAACATTCTAGAGATAGAGGTCTAGAAACACATGGTTAAAAGAAGGAGATAGAAATTATATATGATTTTTCCAAATAGATTATAGGAATAAAAGTTCCCTATCCTAGATGTAGTAATGAAGAGTAGATAAAAATGGAGATTGTCAAATTAATCTAGAATATCCTTTTAGTAGATGCACCTCATTAACAAGGCCCTAAGGAAAACATTCTCAAATTTTTTCATAGAGTTGTTGATTTTAATGATTATGTTAATACTATTAAGCAACCTAGCCAAAATGAAGTAAAAAATGATTGTGTTTTCAATGGAAGGGGATAACACCTACACCTAATGGATTCCATCCCTTCATTTTTTTGCATTTTTGGGACATTTTACAACATGAAGTGGTGTCATAAGTTTTAAAATTCTTAAGAATAGGTGAAATCATGAAGGATATTGAAAACATGTTCTTAGTTTATAGTCCAAAAAATAGGGAGCTACCCATTTAAAAAATTTAAACCAATAAGTCTATGTAACAAATTTTATAGGATTTGTACCAAGAATATGTTGTCAAGGATACAAATCTTAATACTAAGGATCATTTCAGTTCAACAAAGTGATTTTATAGCTAGAAGATAGATCTATGATAACATCAACTTGATCCATGAAGGTATTAACTCACTAAAGGATTATAAAAGAACAGGTTTACATTTTAAACTATATATCTAGAAATCATATGATATATTTTACTTGAGGTTAGTCATTTTCATTCTTAAAAATCTTGGTTATAACAAATCTCTCAAGAAACTTATCTTTAATTATATTGCTACCTAAAAGTTCTTAGTTTTCATAAATGGTAGCCCTGAAGGTTTAGTCAAATAAATAAGGGGAATATGATAGGGAGATCTGACGTCCCCTTACCTTTTCATTATCTTGGTCAAGTCCCTTGGACAAATGCTACAAAAGGATACAGAGGATGGTATTATTAAGGGTGTTCAAATTTTTCCTGGGTTAGAACTAATAATGCACCAACATTTTATTGATGTTACTTTCATGTTGAGGACATCCTCAATAAGGGAAGATAAATATTTAAAAATATCTTAGAATACTATTAAACTATTTTTGGGTAATGTGTCAACTTTTCCAATAGTTCCCTGTTATTCACACACACTTTGCTTGACCTTTAGTTTTATCTCTGTAACATCCTAAACTAACAAATTCATTCTCCTCTACTTTTTATTTGGAATGAAATATTTAACGATATTCTAATTTTGTAGGATTTAAACCCCTTATTAAACACAATCTATAAAAAAATATTTGGATTGAAAGGCAACTATCTTTCATAAGCCAAAACAATTCACTTGCCTAAAAATTCCTTCAAAAGCATGCCAATTTACTAGATGTCCATCTTTACCATCCCTTCTAAGATAATGGATAGAATTAAAAAAATATGGATAAGGTTTTTCTAGATAGGTAAGGATCAAATAATGATAATTCCACTCATTTTCTAGTATAAGGTTTACAAACCTAATAATTACAGGGAAATAGAACTGAGATGGATAAAAATCATGAATAGATCCCTTTTAGTAAAATAAGCTTGGAGGATCCTAAAATATTATATTATCTAGATTAAATGTATCAAATTAAAATATATCACTAATATATATATATATATATATATATATATATATATTGTCTCCTTAAATAAGAGGTTCCTAGATAAGGTTCTAGTATTTGGAAAGCAATGATCAGTAAAGAGATCTCATATGTAAAAGAAATAAATGGATGTTGGGTAATGGTAGACAAATTGATTTTTGGGAGGATCCTTAAATATTTAATTTTCATATATGAATGATTGGGGACTATGATACTTTAGTTCATAACTCTAAAAACTTAATTAGATGCAAAGGAAGGGATTATTGTTTTGAGATCAACTTGGAAATAGGCTAGAAAAAACTTTCTTTCCCTAACGAAACTATGGATCAACGTATATTTCTATAAATTTTAACCTCTAAGCTCTTAGTAATTCATATTGACATCTTCCCCAATAAAAAATAAATTCATTTGGCACTCAAACTCATCTTGTGAATAGAAGGTTAAGTTAGGATATGTTCTTGATCGAGATCATTTGGATGTGGACCCTCCTTGGTATAAGTTATGGGAAAAAACATTGATCCCTAAAATTAGTATTTTTAACTGGTTGGATTTCAAAAATAGAATTCTCAACATTGAAAATCTGATACTGAGAGGTTTCTAAATTCCTAATACATGTTGTTTATATCTTAAGGTAGAGGAATTTATTTATCACCTAGTTTTGGATTGCACATATTCCTCCTTGATTTGGGACTCACTCCTAAGACAACACTATTTCATGGTTCCAACCTAAATCAATATGGGATGTTATCTTAAAATGTATCCCACCTTAGAAAACCAAATCTCTAAAACTCCTATGAAAAATTACTCTATCACACTTCCTTTAGGGCATATGGAAGGAAAGGAATCATAGAATTTTTAAGAACAAAAGTACAGGTTGGCGAGTAACTAGAGATAACATTCTCAAGGATATTAAGTGAAATTTGGATTCTAAGTCCTATAAGAAGTATATTCCTATAAAAGGATAATAATCAATAATTTTTATGTCTTGGGATCTTAAGCCTCCTTAAGGTATATGTATTTGTATTAATTATTCTCAATATTCAACCATATGGACCCCTACAATGGAGGGATGGTTCAAAACCAATTTTTATGGTGATTATAATGGTAGCCCAAGTATAATAAGAGAGGGGGGGGTAATTATAAGAGACAAAAATGAAAAAATTGTTACCACCTATGTAGGAAAAATTGGGAAGTAATGGGATCATGTTATTGAAGCTAGGATGGATCTCTTAGGTATAAAGGTTGTAGGTGATAAAATAATTTCAAAGATAGCCATCGAAGGTGAATCCCTTAACATCATTAACTATCTAAAAAATTATTAGAACCTATTGGACTATTGAAAAGTACATTTTAGATGTTAGTTTCATTTTGAATTTTTTTTAGGATTTCTCTCTAAGTCATATTTTTATAAAGGGTAATAGTTGTGTATATTTAATGTCTAATTTGTGGGTATGCTATGAATTAACAATATAGGAACTAGGAGGGAACCTAATCTTCCATTTAAACTTTATGAATCACATCTTTTTGGATAATATAAAAATGATTTAGCCTTCCTTTTCAGAATTAGATACATACCCTCTTAGTCCTCATCTGGACATAGTCTAGGTTCATGATGATTTGTGTTTCTTACTAAGTTCACCTTTATCTCCATGATGGATTTATATTGTATGACTTTACTAGTTATTAATTGACTATTAACCCTAGTTTTTTCCTTTCTTCTATACTGGTCACCATGTTCTTTCTTTCAATTTTGTGATTTTCTAAATCTTTTGGGATTTACCTCTAGGTTTAGTTGATGGTTTGATTAGAGACCTAGGCCTCATGTATGTTTTCAATCTATATCCCACACAAATTAAAAGTGGGATTAAATTAATTATAACATGTATGAAAATGCAAAAAACAAATATTCATTAGTTAAAAAACATTTAATATAATCTACATGACTAAATTTTTTAGAAAATAGAGCATCAATTTTGCATAGAATAACCATTAAAGACACATCAGAAAAACCATTTCAAATATATATATAAATATATATCACATCAAAACCATTTTAAGATACAACTAATCATTATTTAAAAAACTTTAAAATCACTATCATTCCATATTCCAACCCTTCACTACATCCAAAGTAAAGATTTCACATTATTTCGATAATTGATATGATTTAAAAAAAATGAATACATACAAAATAAAAAACTAGTACTGGACACACATGTGTCCATAAATTACACTCTAAAATTTTTGTAGCCTTGTTCTACTTCCAACATTTAAAACCCATTTTTGTGATAATGATTTTACTATCAATGATGATGTTTCAAATTATTTCATAGCTCATGATTAAATATTAGATATTAATAGTCACAAATATGACACTTATTGTAATTAAATATAGTATTATACACTTTAAATTTTTAATCATGACATATATTTACCTTGCATGACCTGTGAATACATGTATGGATGTATCACACTCTTATCTCCTATCCATTTTCTTTATATAGGCTCATCATTATCAATTTGATATCAATCACCTATATAAATTCCCTACTCTATGTTTAATATTTTTATTATCCTAATCAAATTATCGACTAATCATAAGACCACTATATTATTTTATAATCACCTATGAACGAAATGATATGTTTCTACCTAATGGATGCATACACCTATGCAAGACTCATTTGTGTCACATTTAGTTAAACTTATCAAAATTGAAATCAATGATATAAGTTAGGCCATATTTTTTGCATGTTATTCATGTGAGCAATTTCTAAGAGATTCATGTACTTAAACACAATTTGTATAATCCTATTCCTATTCAAAATTTATTATAAATACATATATTACTATAAAGTCAACACTTGAACATAGAAGTTTTATGCAATGGATTAAAATAGATTGATATCTTATATTACTTAGTAAATCCATGATCAGATAAGGTAATCAAATATTTCTATTTTAATATTATTTATAGTAGAAGCATGACCAAATTGGATCTAGTAGACCTAACTAAGGGAACAATTATCAAAGAACACTCAATGAGAGGGTTCCAAATACTCTATGGAAATAAAATTATGCAATAACTCTAGATAAGTCTAAATAAATGAAATAAAACTAATTTATTATTCACCAACACTTATGATACAAACAGGGATGGTTAAACATAAAAAAGTCAAGTGATCATGGTAGGTAAATGTGGGCCTAGATCACTTAAGGTCAAAGATGGAAAGTAAAGAAGACCCTACTAATATACTATGTTTAAGTATAAAGGTAATATAATAAAATAGTTATACATTAAAACCTATTAATTTGTGTAATATTTATAAATCAAACGAAATAATAAAATTTAGGATCAATTACCTTTGGACAAACCTATCGAGTCTCAATATCTCCCTCGGACAATGGTTCTTTACAAGATATTATTTTGGTTTTGTAAGGATCACACTAAATAAATAAAATATAGGCTAAAATAATCATATTTTGCATCTAAGACTTCCTATAAGATTAATCATCTTTCATCCAAGACAAAGCCTAAGAAATGACTCCTTCAAATGTAGATGTAGCAGACCTGTGAGTTGTAATAATGTAAAAATGAATATTCCTCTCTATTAGATTGAAATTATCATTGTATTTATAACAAATGATAATTATTAACCCTTTTATATATTTATCTATGAGGTTAGCCAATGTGACATATTTTAAAGTACAAATTTATCATTTTTCCTTAAAGTAGGCTATGCTTACTTAGCTCCATAATGTGCAATTTAAAATTTATAACAAGGTTGACCTAGTAAAATTATTAGGATAAGATGTGATTTTATTAGATAGTGGATATTTGAAAGGATAATTGCTTATGGAAATGGATAAACAAGTTTGTTTTCCTCAAGAGATGTATAAATGAGATTTATAATTGGTTTAGGTAATGATAGAGTTGACTAACATTATTACAAAGCACCAATGACATTCCCACCATTTTATTGGTGCACTCTTTAATGTGTGAAATCAGAGAGATAAAAAATCAGCATGTTCTTACAAGGGAGAAAACATTAATAAATGATAGATTTTTAACTATATTATGTGTATACATATGCCCTAGTCAAATCTCACCATGTATGAAGGTGTAACATGTGATGGTACTTTGAGAAATAACATATAAACACACAATGTTCAGATAATAAATTGAAGTAAAATGTAGAAAATAAATTAAATTAAGTAATTTTAAAATATGTATGTTAACTTACCTTGTTGTTGTTTGAGTATGATCTACATGAGAAGCAAATGGAAGAGGCATTTAGTGTGCATAACAAGACATAGACCTAATATTTTTATAACTTTTTTTTTCAAAAAAATGTGATTAGCATTAAAAAATTCTATATGGTGTCAATAATTCATAAATTATTAATTTTTATCAAAAAAATTATGGAAACAAAGTTATGATCAAAATACATATTTTTTTGGTAAATATCTGTAATGTTTAAAATTTTAAAAAATTTATTATAAAATTGTAATCATATATTGATTTTTACATTTCATAATTCTTTAAATCAGAGCTCTATGTGTCCAAAATTAATTATGAGAGAGAGATTACGACTCATAATTGATAAGGAGGATGAACTAGAGGATGTATCACAACTAATGTTGAGATAGTCTAGGTATGGGTTTAATTTAGTATGATATTTTATCATATCAGTATTAAAATGAGCCGAGATAGGAAAAGTAAGTGCTCTAGTAAATTCATATATCTAATTTTGACCCAAAAAATTAGTAATAGTGTAAAATTTAGAGAATTAGTGGGTAGGATTCAAGGGTGGACAAATTATGTCTAACACATTAATGATGAGCTAGTTAAAATTTATCTCTTAAGTTGAATGGGGTTATCCTGACTGACTTAGTTTATTTGGGCATGTTTTTGTTGGTGGCCAAATTTTTAGTAATAGGATAATCTAGTTAAAATATCAAGGGTTTGCATTGGTCTATGCCATGTCTGACTTAGTATTGAGTTAGGGTGGCAAACTTAGTGTATAAGGTGGCCAACATAGTGGCTTTGAGGAAGGATATATGATGGTGTATGCCATGGACAAATTTGTATAAAAACAGGGTGGCCAACATAATGGTTTTGAGGAAGGGTAGATGATTGTGTATGTCATGGCCAAATTTGTATAGAAATAGGGTGGCCAACTTAGTATATAAGGTGGAAAACATATTATGATTTGAGAAGATGGGTGATGACATATGTCATGGCCAATTATGTATAAAAATAGGATGTTAGTATTATTGAGTTGTGGTGGATTCCACTTAATGTGGAGTTAGTTGTTATGTTCTTAAAAACATGGAAATGAGTAACCAACACTTTTATGTGGGTTGTGGATGGACATACCATTGAGTGGGTATAAATATAGAGGATATACATGAAATTATATGACTTCTAATTTTAGGCCCAACTTTTGTTTGAAATTTAACAAACACAAATGAAAAGAGGTAAAACCTATCCTTATGGGTGACTATCTCTAGAAAATATACTTAGGTGGGATTAGAAGTCCACATATTTGATGTATATGTGTTAGGCATCATATATATTTATAAGGACATTATAATACTGGTGATAACTCATGTGATCTATCATTAATTATATGGGAAGATCCTACTATGTATTATTTCATTATGTTAATCCATGTTAAGGCAAGGCACGATGTATGACTTGGTATCTATGGTCTGGGTGCAATTGGTGTATGATTGTTTAGTATTATTTCATGAGGTTAGATGATTATGGGCCATATTATTTTATTGATTAATTTTATTTATGATATATTAATGATGTAATACCCTGATGGGATTATTGTATGTAGTATATACCTCCTTGTTTTATGTGTGGGAATGGGCATATGATCATATGTTATATTTTATATCACATGTCTTATCATTATAGATGATCACATAGGGACATATTATTTTATGGTCATATTAAGGCACTATAGATAATTCTCATTTATGGATGAGTAACTTTAGACATAAGTTCACACAAATATTATAGGTCACTATCCTTGGTGGGTGGATCCACATTTAGTGCCTTACTATGAAATTTTGTTTTATTACACCAAAAACCTCATATGGTAGTGATGAATTTCTAAGCATGGCGTGTGAGGGGAAACCATGGTATGGGGTGCAAGAGTACCATAAAATTCTATTTTTATATGGCTACTCCAGTTGAGACATGGGGCACAATGACACTATTAAAATAAAAGTAATGCGATAATTATTTCATAGTAACACATATTAGAGTGTTCATGATAGTGTCCAACAAAATAAAGATCTAGCAGACCTATATATATAGCCACAACAAACACCATAGGTACAACCATAGGCACCTCCTTAGGTTCCACCACATGTTCTAATAGAGGGATATCCATAAGGTATTTATATGGGTATCCATAGGGATATCTTATATCAAAACATCTTCTAAGTTGGTTGATTATGAGTCAGATTCATAGTGGATCACATCATGCTATCATGATTTATCCTACCCATTATAAAGGTTTCACACTCATTCATTCTTTGCATGAGGTAATTGGTAATTGATTAGTTGGGGATACCAATGGTAAGTAAATTTTATATTTTTGAAATGCGATAGTATATAGATTAATATAGATGATAGATGGATGTATTATTTTATATCTATATGTGTGACATATAATGTACATTTAGTATTATAATTAGTAGATTTTGTAGTGGAGGATGTTGTAATATCATCCTTGTTTGATAGAATGCATCGTGATATATTGGATGATGTGATACCTAAGTATGATACAAAATAAATGGTTTATCATGTTGTACCATTAATACCTATGTATGTTATTTGGTTTTGATTAGTCGGTGAGGTAGCTCAAGATTTGTGGATACTATTTGATGTAACACAAGTGACATTATCTCCAAGTGTATGTGATGTGGAGTTGCGATCATGGAAGTTTTAATCTCAAGAGTGAGCTATGAATTTTCATATAACTAGGTAGTTAGTATATGTCCATGGCCAAGTAGACCATCTACAAGGAAATGTGGTTTGACTAAAGTCATGCATAAAGTCAATTTAGTGGAATGTTTGTCGAGGGTATCTACATGATTATATGTGGTGTAGAATTCCCACCACAAGATAGGAAAGGTAGACCATATCTATATGTTTATTTTGTACTATTATTATATCATGAGATATTGTACCAAATATTCTTGATCTATTTATTTATATATGTGTGTTTTAGGACTCATAGATGTTATGGATGTACTTATTTGATTTCTATCACGTGTTTATCTCTATATATAATATGGGAAAGTATATGAAATAGGTGTTTATTATTTTATAGAAAATGTGAACAAATGCATAGTAAAAAATAATGATAAAGAAATAAAAATGTGAAATCAATGTTTAAAAGATAATATGTCAATAGAAAATAATTTAGAATAAAACAAAGTTGTTAAAATGATGTAAGATTTTAAATGAGAAATACCAATGTAAAAAAATATATTAAAAAAATTATTTGTAAATATGAAATATCAATGTAGACAAAGATGTGCAAACAAAAAACTATAAATAAGAAATATCAATGTAAATAATGAAATGTAAATAATGATATGTGAATAAGTGAGATATCAATACATGAGAGCAAAATTGGAAATAAAAGTGTTAAAAAAAACATAGATTTTACATTTAATTGACAATATAACATATTATCATTATTTCATGGCAAAACATGGCATGTAGCTTGTATAGGAGAATAAGTTATGTTTTTTGAGTAAGGTCTAATATTATTTTAGTTCTTACAAAATCCAACTCACAAAATAATAACCAAGAAATTATAAATTATTTATAAGATAAAATTAATTTTTTCTTAGGAAGGCCTAGTCCTGTACAAGGTATTACACTTTAAATCACAAAAAGGAGAACCAATGAGGTATAAAAATATAAATTTATTATAACTAATAAGGGAGTTTAATGAGGAATTCTTGGTCTTATCTAATGTCTTACACTATGACTCACAAAAGGAGAACCAAAATTGATTGATTAGTTATGAATAACTATAGATCAATGGGAATGCCAAGAATTATATTTATATAAAAAGGTATTTCAAATCATGACATAACTATTGGAATAATATTTAGTATAAATGAGACATACAAATCAAAATGTTCAAGTGTTGATATTTTTTTGGATAACAAAGCCTTACGATTCTCTTTCGAGTAGACAAATATTTTTTGGATAATGAATAAAGTACGTAAATCATCTCATTAAGGCTATTGATATATAAAAAATAAAATTTTCCTACCTTCCCAAGACATGTTATTCATTCCCCAAAACTTCTTATATATTTCATTAGTATACTATTAAAATTGGTTACATGAAAAATTAGGTGGCACTAGATAGAACAAGGATACCACCTATCATAGTCTAGTGGCCTAACACACCATAATTTACCTCTACTTTGTCATGAGTCCAACTATGTAATCTGATATTAAACTATAATATGAGATGTGCCAAATATGAATAATGTCTTTTGGTGTGATTTTGACTTTTGATTATTTGTTTATTTCCTTTTAATCATTTCCTTTTTTTCAATGATTTGGATTTTAAATTTTATGGATTTTTCTATTCCTCATTCTTATGGATTTATAGAAAACAATATGACTAATATAGTTGATGAACACAAATAAATTATACTTTGGTTTCAAGAAAAAAGTACTTAAAGCTTTGTCATCATAAAAAATGCTGAGACTTGACCATGACGATGTATGCAATCTCTAGACTAATAATATGTTTGCTTGAAATACGGTAAATATATATGGGAGTGGTTTTCATGAGAGACATGTGTAATAAAAGGTATAATGATGAATGTGCTTTGTATTTGATCATAATAAAATTAGTATAGTTTAGGGTATGGTCTAAGATCCATGTCATAAAAATAGATATGTTATTCAAAAAGTTATCTAACATAAACATCCATGTAAATATAAATCATCCCAAGATATGGGGAATACAAGTACATGGAAAGTTTGTAATGAAATGTAATAATAAGAGTTAAAATTAAATTTATAAAGATTATAGAGTTGTAAATAAATAACAATGAATGTAAAGGTAACACTGTAAATATAGAAGAAATGGTTGATATAAAAAGAAATGAGTAATGCATCATAAATTCTACAATGAAGTAAGAATGTCAAAAACCAATTAGGTATATATACAAGGCATAATATGCCATCAAAAATAATGTGTTTATACATATTGATATATTTCATGGTACACATGATCAATAACATCTTCTAAATCCTACTATAATTGAAAAAAAGACTTAGCCATAGTCTCATCTATCTTCACTAAGAGACATGAAAAGACTTCATGTCACATTATCTCAATGGATAATGTAGGCATTTTAGAATAATAAGAACAAAACTATGTGGAATCTCTTCTAAAGGGTTATAAATGTGAGTAAAAATGTTTTAATGTGATCAAAATCATTTGATATCTAGTATGATGAAGGGTAATAAATAAAGACTAGTCACTACCCAGGAATAACCATAAGTATGATGGTAATAAGGTGGTGGTTTATGCCATGGAAAATAAATTAAATGTGGATGTAGTAAAATAAACCTATCTATATGATGTGTAACACTCTAATGGGAAATGTAATATAAATACCCATGTTTGTGAATATACTTTGGAATCATTTTAGGAGGATGTATAGTCTTATGTTTGTGCCTTCTCTAGATGAATCACATTAATGTATAGAATTATGTGTGGTTTTTCCATGAAAGTAATAAGTGATTATAAGAGTTGTTTAAAAATAAGATCTACGTATACACCCTAAATAAGTTAAGAAACAACACATATCATGCATTTTCATAGTCTTTTCACATGAGACTTCAACTAGAAAATATGAGCCTTGTTCGCACTAGCCATGTCTTTTATTTCACTTGTCTTAGTATTATTTTTTGCTTATTCCTAGTCATCTTGAGTTTTTCAAATGGTCATTACACCTTAGCCAAGTTATATTTCCCACGCTAATCTTATCCCCCCAAGTCCTAAGCCTATAGGATATGAAATCTAAAATTTGACTATAGCACTGGACCCTAGGGTGTCCTATTTCTAGTGCTCTTGTCTAATTACATTTTGAGTCCCAGTAGTTAGGTTTCCTTTCTGAATGAGTCTTAATAAATTCTTAGCTTTATTATTATGATTTTTTTTGTCTTTCTAATGTCAAGAAAATGTGAATCTAGTTCCCAAATTCAAAATGAAGAGTGACCTATATAAAGGAATTGACAAGGCATTTTATATCTATCACTTACTACTTTGGCATATGACATAACTAAAAATTAGTCAATAGTATAACTCAACATTTTACATCACATATAGATTTGCATGTTTGATCAAGGAAGGGCCTAGGTGAATGTCCATTCTTGTATCTACCATGCACATTGATTATGCATGTTCCCTAAGGGAGAACCACATTTTATCTGACACCCTAGTTTGAGGGTTAACGCAGGCATCAATCAAGATAATAGGGGTTCTAGATCATGTGATCATACTTCCCCTAACCTAGTTTTCCCCACTTTTAGTTTTTATGTACTTTTTATTTCATGTGTGTAGATAGACTGAGGGTTTTGAATATTAAAATATCTCTACAAGGATCTATATCAACATACATCATGCAAAATTTCATAGGTAGGACCACACGGGGATAATGAAAAAAAACCAAAAATCTCAAGTCTTTATGAGTAGTTTGTATAATATAAAAAGAAATGGATAATAACACTAAACCCTAGGGTATCCTATTTTGGTGGTCCTATCCTTTCATAAAATGAAATCTAGATCTAGGTTCTTGACATCTTCCTAGTCCTACATAATAATTTTAAGGCTTTGAAAAAATCATCACAGCTTATTTTTTTAGATAAGCTACCTCTTTCCCTATGTAATTAATTTAATCAAATTAATATAACTCTATCATTTACTATACTTAATTGTAATTTTCCCCTTTATCTAGACCCTTTATTATTTAGGAACTAAACCCACATTTCTCAAAAATAATAAAATAGTCTATTATGTATAGTAGAATTAGAACTTGAACACTCATGTTATACTAGGAATCTCTGATGTGCTCATAAATACTTTACCCAATTACCAAAGACCTTATGGAACTCAAAATCAAGTTAATATTCCTATACTATAGGTAGAGGACCGATCTTAGAAAAAAGGCAATATGTGATGACAATCAATAATAGATAGAATAGGATCAAGAGTAGGCTCAGGAGCTATGATATAAGATATCGATGATAGTCAACATAATGTGGATTATATTTCCAAAAGAAGAAAGCTCGAAGGATAAGAAAACCTTGTGAATCGATATGGTCTTGTCTTGGCATGGTTAATAATCATACTTCTAAAGAGATCACCATTGAATAGATGAAAATTAGTGTGTTTACTCCATCTTTAACTAATGAACATCAAATAATCAATAGATAATGTTAGTTGTAGTAGAAGGATAAGGGACATCAATAGAGATACTACTACGAAAATATTTATGTAAATAATAATTATATATAAGGGTATGTGCATAGAGTTGGGGGACAATTCCATGGACATAGGATATAATGCATATGCATTATAACAACAATGTGTATACATTATTAAAAAATATAAGAATGTGTATGCATTCTAGGAGCACAAACACATTCCTATATGATTTAATATTGTATATGTGTTCTATAAACTATAAAAAAAAACCCTCATCCCATACTTTTTATGCATTCATGTTTTCCTAATTCTCATTCATTTTTTGGATGAAAGATCATGTTTTAGCTATAAATTCATGTTTTAACCTATAAGATTCACATTTATCCCTCCATTCACCAGATTGATGATGCCACCATGAATAAGAGGTATGTTTTTTGTAGATTAAATCATTTTTTTTTTAAAAAAAAATGTGAATTGAATTCTTTTTTTTTTTTTCAATAGGTAAACATGATCCACATAAATCCCCACCTAATCCTCTACCTATCCTTCCACCCAACCCTCTTAACTATCCTAACCCTCTGCCTAACCCTCATATAGTTCCCCTAGATCCCCTAGGTAGATAAGAGGAATTACTTGATTACATAGTGGAGAAAAAAATTGAAATTGATAAAATAATTAGGAAAACAAGGGAACCCACTTACAAAAACACCCACCACACCTATTTGGCCAATAACCTAGAGTAGGTATTAGGTCAAGTTGACTTTATAATGAGTCAAATTGATGGATGGAGGTGATATAGGGATAGCTATAGGGCTTACTATTCTAACAAATTATCAACATCTAAGGTGAAGAACAAAATTATAAAAAAGGATAAAATTTGTGCCTTATTTATCAACCTGACCACCACTACCCCATTTCCTATAACAACCAAATGTTTCCCAATCCATCGATTCAAACATGATTTGAATAAGGCCAATTTTTGTGAGTGATGGTGGATGGTTTTTGATTATCCCCCTTATAATAACCATGAGGTCACCTTGTAATTTTTTAGGAAAATCTATTACAAGTTTTTCCTCAATAAAATTCAAAACTAATTTTACTATGGTGTGTTTTAGGGCCAAGGGAAAGGATCCACATAGGATTGACCATGTACACATTGTGTACCTAATCAACCTATAAGGATCCCTACCTAAAATCCATTTTATCTAGAGATTCGCTCTATATTGATAGATGTTGTGGAGATAGATACTTTGCATGTACTTAATACATTTATTGATACACTCATTCATCATACAAGTAGACTTTTGGAGATATATTCTTGAGCTACTCCATCTAGTGGTCATACCTAACTCCGCCAATGTAGATGTTGTGGTGATTTAGGAAATAGACCTTCAGATGATGATGGTGGCACTTTAGAGGGATTTTAGGATGTTTTCTTGATTAATGAGTTGTTGGCACACACATTTGGTTTAAATACATTGGAAGTCTTTACACACATTTCGGTATCCTTTATACAAATTTAATGTTAAATTTTTAATTTATATTTACAATTTAAAAAGGTAATAAATAAATTACAAATTTAAATTGAATAATATATATGCATTTTCTTTGTGTTCTAGGAGGATATGTTTCCTTTAACATCACAACTAGGTAGTGGGCCAACCTAGGCTAATACATCTATTTGTGTCAGTATGACACCACATACATTTATAGAGGTAAAATTTCAATTGAATCTTATATACTCCAGATGTACATTCACACACCTTAATTACATTTTTGGTATATTTTATCTATGAATTTATATAAAATACCTAATATAATTTTTTTAGACTATTTATTGCTTTATTTATTAACATGGATTGGTGTAACTTGTTAGAAACTCATTCTCAATCTCAACTATGTTTTCAATAAACAAAATAGAGAGTTGAACATTTGTTTGATATCACATTATATGTAGTTTCCATAGTGAGTCAATCCCAATTAATAGGATTGAATTTACAGACACACACACACACACACACACACACACACACACACACACAGATAGAATTCATTTGATAATATTTATTTCGTACATTATGTTTCTATCAATTTACCAATTGAGCCTAACATGTCTTCATGAATATGCACACCACTCCTTTATTTTAAATACTATCCTCATAGCAAATAACTTGTTTCCTTGTTATCCTAATAACATATAACAATTCAATATCTATGATCAATATCGAAAATGGTCATAGCTAGCAATTCAATTCCCATCTTGATTCCATCTAAGCATAATAATTTCATCTCTATGGAGTTATAAATTTAGATGGCATAATCTCATGATACCATTATACCTATTCAATTCCATTTGTTTATTGAGAGAGTGTCCACTATATACCATAGTTTTATTTGGAGAACATTTACTATAAACTATAGCCTATATGTATATGGCATTGACCTTGTGACCATATACAAATATGGGACTTCAACTCCATATAGATATATGGGCTTCAGTGGTTTGTTACCACAACCTAATTATGGGGTCCAAAGACCTAATATATATATATCTTTGGAAGTGGTTATATCTATATCCATTTATCCAAAGCTATATAAACTTCTATACTAAACTCTACCTATATCCCTTCCTTTCAATCTTCTCCTTCATCTATTCATAACTCATTCCCTTAGTCCTTTAGATAGTCAAATAAAACTAATAATATTAGTGAAATAAATCCTTCAATCCTCTCTCTCTCTCTCTCTCTCTCTCTCTCTCTCTCTCTCTCTCTCTCTCTCTCTCTCTCTCTCTCTCTCTCTCTCTCTCTCTCTCTCTCTCTCTCTCTCTCTCTCTCTCTCTCTCTCTCTCTCTCTCTCTCTCTCTCTCTCTCTACATCCTTGGTCATGTCACTAACTCAAACTATTTATCTACTTACCCCTCACATACACCTTTCTAGCTTTACCTTTTACTAGCCCCATTTTTGGGTAAAGCTTCTTGTTGGGAGCATATAAAATATCTTCACTAGAAAATATTTACATATTGAAATACCAATTTGGCCCATACAACTCCCACATTAACCCTATAACATAACTTTTAAGGAAAATTTTACTTCCTTCTTTAGGCCTCTCACCAATTAGCCCTATATTTGTGCAAACCTCCTTATTGTGAAGCATGTATCAGATTTATCTATAATTGCATACCTATTTTTCTCTTTTATCTGAATCAATCATTTTTTGACCCCATTATTTAGACAAATTCTCTTATTTCTATATCACCCCTTCTCCTTTAACCCTTGTTTAGGCTTAGCACTAGATCACAGCCTCATTTACATAATTTTCAATACTTGACAAGCTTGAAACCATGCCCATTAGTGAGAAGACATAAAATAATGTAATATTATATGTTTTTGGAAAGTTTCAATAGTTAAATCTCATTTTATGCACTAAACCCTAATATCAAGGTTTCTAGGCCATTACCATCATCGAAAGCACACTAAAGGGGATAAATTTTTTCTTAGTGGGTTTCAAGATTCCAAACATTTTTTTTTGGGTTTTTAGTGACCCTATACAACTTTGTCATTTATAAATCAATTTATAAAATCCCATAATCTATTGTAAAGTCAAAACACTCAATTTACAACCTTGCCTATGCACATAAGAAAATAGGGTACAGGGTTACTTTGCCTTTCCTTCAACTCCCAATATCTTCAAAACCTAATATGGGATTATATACACTTCCATTGAATATCTTATACCCCTTAAAATATCAATGGAATACCAAACTAGTTTCAACATAATATAACTTAGTCCTTTGACTGTATTTTGCCCTTTAGTAAATAGGGTACTCAGAGATTGTTTCCTCTTTGAATGTCAAATCAATATAAACCTATATCAAGATGATCTCCCCCTTTCTATGATCATTCAACATACTTTTTAAAAATAATTATAATCCATAACAATTTACAAGACTAAACACAAGGCACATAATTTCTTAGTTTAAAAACTATATGTTTTCCAAGAACAAGGACTATGGACAAGTAGGATTTTACCACTTTTTAACCAATTAGATTCCTAAAACATTATTCTCAACACTCTTATGCACATTCCTTAGTTAACCTTCCATATAAAATTATACCAAAATATTAAAATACTTGGACTATAGTTGAATCTTGGACTGTATGCAAGACTATGTTTGTTAACAACTTGTTTAATCAATGAATTGCCAAGTTATTAATTATTAGTTTGTTTGTTCAGCTGATGACTAGGGTGGACACTCCTCCATCATTATGACTCAAGACAGAATTTGTAATTTTTTCTTAAACTTCATCTACATAGGCACTCATTGAGGTATGTATATTCACTTGTAATTTTGAATTATAATTTAGTACTTTTGTTTTAATAATTTTACTATATACTTTCACAAATATAACTTATATGCATGAATGCATTGTGTATGCAGGGCTATCATATGACATTTGATAGTCAAATTCAGAAGACTACTATGATATATCATCATGTTTATTCATCATTTGACATGCCTTTTCATGATCCCAACCTAACATTAACCTAGTTGAGCATCAATGGAAAATTGAGGAGGACCTTGAGATTATAGTAAGTGCATGTTTAAATGATTTTTTTATTATAGTTTAAAACATGAGTTCATTAACATGGTTTCATGTATACTTATTAATTTTATAATAATTTTTGTATTTGAAAATTTTCAACTACAAGTGAGCTATGAACATAGTTCCCATAGTCAAACCTTTTAGTAATTTAAGGCATTCAGGATATCTCCATATATAATTAGGGCATCTCAAGGAGAGTCTTTTACAAAGAAGGAAAATAAAGGGAGACTATTTGATTATTAGGATGTTGTATATGATGTACTTTTTTATATGCCTATTTGGTAATGTATGCATTTTTGGCATTGTACATGTGTATATGATGTATTCATCCAACATTAGATACTATGTTATTAGACATGATGTAATCTTTTGTATACCTATATGGTAATGTATGTCTTATTGACATTGTATGCCTATATATGGAATTTTTACATGACATTCTTATTTTTTACATGAATATTTAAGAAAACCAATGACATAAATATTGTTTGAATCACTTGTGTTCGGAGTATTATAGTTGATTTGTTTTGAAGTATTCTTAAGGATTACAAATGTTATGAGATTGAGAATAACTTGTTAGGATAACTCTACAAATTAGACCTTTATAATAAATTAATACTAACTCACATTCACTTGCTATGGTTTTTTATGCTATTATGTGGTTTGATATGCTATGGTTTGTTAGGATAATGTTACAGATCAGACATTCACTCGCTAAGGTTTGATTTGAATCTAATTTCATAAGCTAGTTTCTCTTTTGACTCTTTGGATTATTTAGACTTAGTTTACCTTCTTGCACCTAGTAATTATTCCTTATACTTTTAGTATAACCTTCTTTATGGCATTGATCTCTATCCATACATCTTTTAACTCATTCCATTCATGTCTCACTCACAAATTTCCTCTCAATCTCTTTCTATTTCTTCCTAAGCACCTTCTTTGGGTCTCAAGGACAAAATATTGGTCTATGTTTTAAGAGATAAATCTATTGTCATATATGGTCTTAGATGATCATAACATATCTGAAATAACCCACTTTAATGACTCAAATAATAACATGCTCTCATTAAACACCTTATGTACACAATGCTCTATCAAGGCTATGTATGGAGGAGTAAGATTACAAAGTTTCATTAAATTCCCATTCTCAAATCTCTCATAAATTCCCAAAGTTCACTAATATAGGGTTTTCCATGCCCTGTACATACTCTCCAAAGGACCAATTTCACCTTCCCACTAATCTTATTTTGTTGAAAACATACTCATGAAATCTAAAACATACTAATTTGACCTTTTCATTGAAGGCCCCAAGTCTTCCTTATACCTATTTTCCACTTTTTCCCAAGTAGGAATATAAGGCCTACTATGCCTAATTCATGTTTTTAAAGATTATATTTCCATTGTGACCTTATTGATCATTCTTGACCCCACTCTGAGACATATAATACTGATGTTTGGCCATATCTCCTCCCATAGACTTAACCTAACCTCCAAACCACCTTCAACACTTGAAGTAGTGGATCCATACATTTAGTTATAATAAATGTCAATGAATTATTTTAAATTTATATGTTTTATGTAAATAGGATTTGTGGGTACAATTTTGATGGATTAGCATAATTGATCCATCTTCCTGCTCCTCACCAAAAGTTTTGTAATAATATCCTCTACCTCTAACTAGCAACTTTACCTCTAGAGCTAGTAAGTATAAATCCAAAACATTGAGCATGTCTATAATTGCAAATTACATTATTTCAATAAATTTTACACCCACTTCCACTTTCAAGTGAATTTTCACTGCTGTTCTAGAGCATAGAAATACTAATAACAAATGTTGTCAAAATTGAAGCTACGATCCAAGAACTCAATTTTTGGTGCTTGTTAGCTTAAAAATGGAGCTTAAAAAATATATAAATGGGTAAATATTGTCTATTAATAATTTATTTAACTCCCATCTAGCCTAGATGCCAAACTCACCACCCATTTTGAGCTAAAGAATGCCCTTCCCAATACAAGAAAGAGGCTAATTTTTAGCCTAACTTTATGCATGCATAAACCAAAAATTCTAAGTCATATAGAGGAACCATAAGATCCATATTGTTCATGGGAAAGTACTATAATTTCACCATTAATTTGGAATTAATAACCTCTAAGATAAATCCATGCCAAAAGTTGTAGTAAAGGGTCATAAAATGAAAATGTTTGGTAGTGAAGAGATAACTTCTTGACCTTCAACTAGAAAATTTGCCTCTAAAAATGGTAGGTGAAAATACACCACTTTGAGAATGTATATATAATAATATTACATGTGTTCCAAGAACCTTGACACCCAATTCTACCTGCAAGTGAATTTTAACTACTATTTTAGAACACACAAATACTGACAACAAATGTTGTCAAAGTTAAAGCTATAGTCTGAGAACTTAATTTTTAGAGCTTGTTGGTTGAAAAATGGGACTACCAACATGTCCAAATGGGTGAAAAATGTCTAGTAATATTTTTTTGACCTCCCATTTGTCCTAAATGAGAAACCCACCAGCCATTCTAGGCTCAAGAATGCCCTTCCCAATACAAGAAAGAGGCTAATTTTTACCTTAACTTAAGGCATGCATAAAACAAAAACCATAAAAAAATTATCAAGGAACCAAAATATCCATAATTTTCATGGTAATGTCCTATAATTTCACCTTTAATATATTCGAAATCACCTATAAGAGTAATCCATTCTAGAAGTTACAATAAAGGGTCTTAAAATGCAAATTTTTGGTAGTGAAGAGACAACTTCTTGACCTCCAACTAGCAACATTGCCTCTAAAAAAATAAGGTGTAAATCCACCACTTTGAGTAAATATATATATTCAAATTACATTTATTCCAATAACCTTGACACCCACTTCCACCCAAAAGTTAATTTTCACTACTATTTCGGAGCAGGGAAACACTGACAACAAATCTTGTCAAAGTTGAAGCTGCAATTCAAGAACTCAATTTTTAATTCTTTTTGGATGAAAATTGAAACTAAAAATAAATATAAAGGGTTGAATAATTTATATTAATAGGTTTTTTATCTCCCATTTAGCCTGGATGACAAATCCACCACCCATTCTAGGCTCAAGAATGCCCTTCCCAATACAAGAAAGAGGCTGATTTTTAGCCTAATTTCAAGCATGCATAAAAAATAATTGTAAGTCACATGGATGAACCATAAGATCCATCATTTTTATGGTAAATTTATCTAATTTCAATTTTATTCTATTATAAATCACTTTTAAGAGCAATATGTGACAAAAATTGCAATAAAGGGTCCTAAAATACAAAACTTTTGTATTGAAGAGAAATTGTCTTGACATCTAACTAGAAAATTTGCCTTTGAAAGTTGTAGGTGAAAATCCACCACTTATATAATGTCTATATAATAAAATTACATGCTTTTAAATAACCTTGATACTCACTTCCACCTACAAGTGAATTCTCACTATTGTTCTAGAGCACATAAACACTGACAACAAATGTTGTCAAAGTTGAAGCTACAGTCTAAGAACTCAATTTTTAGTGACTTTTGGCTGAAAAATGGAACTAAAAATAAATTTTAAGGGGAAAATAACATCTAAAACCAATTTATTAACCTCCCATTTGGCTCGGATGACAAACCCACCACCCATGTTAGGCTTAAGAATGCTCTTCTTAATACAAGAAAGAGGTTAATTTTTAGCCTAACTTCAGACATGCATAAAACAAGAACTATATGTCATATGGAGTAACCATAAGATCCATTTTTTCCATGGGAGTGTCCTCTAATTTTTCTTTTAATATATACTAAATCACCTCCAAGATCAATTTTTGCTAGAAGTTGCAGTAAAGGGTCTTAAAATACAAATTTTTTGTAATGAAGAGATAACTTCTTGACCTCCAACTATAAACTTTACCTCTAGGATTGGTAGGTGAAAATAAACCACTTAAATAAAATATATAAATGCAAATTACATGCATTACAGGATCCTTTCCACCCACTTCCACATACAAGTGAATTTTCACTACTATTCTAGAGCACGAAAATATTGACAATAAATGCTATCAAGGTTAAAGCTATGATCCAAGAACTCATTTTTTGGTGATTATTGGCTGAAAAATGGAACTACCAACATGTATGAATGGGAGAATAAAATCTATTACTAGGTTCTTAACCTCCCATTTGGATTGGATGACAAACCCACCAATCATTTTAGGCTCAAGAACACCCTTCCCAATACAAAAAGGACGTTGATTTTTAGCCTAACTTCAAACATGTTTAAAACCAAAACTATAAGTCATATGGATGAACAATAAGATTCTTTGTGTGAATGGGAAATTCCTCTAATTCCACTTCAAATCTAGTCTGAATTTCCTCTAAGAGTAATCCATGACATAAGTTGTAGTAAAGGGTCCTAAAATGCAAATTTTTAGTAGTGAAAAGACAACTTTTTGACCTCCAACTAGCAATTTTGTCCATGGGACTGGTAGGTACAAATCTACCACTTTGATCATATATATATAGGCTAATTACACATGTTTTAATAACCTTGACACCCACTTCCACCCACAAGTTATTTTATTGTATGCTTATGGAGCATGGAAACACTAACAAAAAATGTGTTTGGAAAGTTATAAGAAGAAATAAACTTGTCATGAGTAATTATTTAGGAGTGCAAAAACACTAGTACTTTTACTAAGTTTCTCTTATCTTTAAGAATATGAAATTATTTACTAACTATGCCAACCATGTGAAGGTGGAAGTTGATTTGTCATCACTAACCTACAAAAAAATGTTAGTGAGTAATTCAAGATGAAATTTATGCATGTACTACCTACAAAATCAAAAACATTTGATAAGATTTATTACACATACATTTTACATTTCAATCCAATTAACCACTTGTATATGCTCTAATCTTGATAGTTTCAAGAATAAATTCATGGTCTGACTCACAAACTTTCTATAGATTTTTGTTTCTTGGCCTCTCATAATATTTTTGCAATTGAATATTCATTACAAGAATCAAATTTGAATAGTGTAGAATCTTCTTGTGAGTTTCAAAGTCTTCAAAAAACAATACATTTGAATCTTTTATAATATATCATTGAATCGAAGTTCTAGTGACTACCATAGACCCAGTGGGATAATCAATGTTTTATCCATCTACAACTGAGGAAGTCAATTTTTTATTTCCATCTACACATTAACATAAGTAGTAATTTATTTCTTCTTCATTATCTTCATTTGTAATAACTAAAAAACATGGCCTACATCATAAAAAAAAAGATTTAATGACATTATGAATATATATTATGAGAATAAATAGTACATAAAGATTAATCTTCTACATGGTTGTACTAGATCAAATATATGGTCAAAGTCATGTGAGGATGTTTTGCCAGTAAGTTATAATGCTGGTGGAACTTGATATGTGTTGATTGGAATTATATGTTTGGAACTCCATCCATCCACCCACTCTTATGACTTACACTCATTCTAAACATAGTCCATGCATGTAGAACAAAATCATTCCAAATGTCATGTATGAATAGTTGAAGAACCTACATTTGAACTATGAAATGAGTGAATCTCACTTGAACCTGTTAAAGTCATACAAACCTTATAGTTTTCCAAGTATTTTTCCTCTATTAACCAAAAATATCTATGAATTGTAGCATTTTATTGAGCACAATGACATATGTTCTCACTACACCAATTAGCCACAGTTTTTGCATCAATCAAATTAGCAACATTGTCATATTTTAACTCCTCCCTTAAAATATCTCTTTTTATACATGCTCCCCCTTTCCATGACCAAACTCATTGAAAATCCAAATATGATCTACACTAGTGGTAACATGTATCCTTCTCAACCAATAAAACATATGTGCATTCTTGAATTGTGATGTGTAATTATCTAACCAAATGTAATGTCATTTGAAATTAATGTTCCTCTGAGTCAACTATCTATAGAACTTATCAAAACAACCTTGTACATAATCTATACAATGTGATCGATCATTACTGATATAGAAATGGTACTCCCTTAATATTTTTTATCTTCATCCATACTATCAGGTACATGTATGAATTTTATATGCACAAATATGGCAATTTGTGTTGAGTTGTAATACTCCAATTGAACTTACATTTTTGGTTTGAATGTGTAATTCTCTATAAAGTTGACTATTAAAAAAAATCATGTGGAAATGTGTCCTTACTTATCTTGAAATGTTTATCAAACCATTTATCCCTATATGTGTGCCTTACATACTCATAAGCAATTTTCTCCATGAATTTGACCGTAAAACCTAAAACAAATATCTCTTTCATAACAATCTCACACCTTTTAGATTCTTTACCATATTTTACTTGATAAGTCATAGATTTGTATTTTATCATACCAATTAATTCTTGTCCAATTGAACTTGTAAACTCCTCATAGATAAATTTTTTCAATTTTGAAAATCCACCGTAAATGTTGCAGTTTCCATCCAAACTACTTTCTTATAAAATAACTATCCATTTGGTCTTTCAAAAAACATATTTGAAATAATTTCCATAGCTGATTTTGGTGGAACTTCTATGCCATAGTCTTACAAAATGTTAGTAGTATGCAAAGTACAATGAATATGGAAAAAAACGTCATAGTGCATTCAAAATTCAACATGTTACCTACAATAACGATTGGTGTGTGCATGATTTATTTTTAAATAAAAAGGTTTGGACATCTCAAAAAGTCTTTAACTAAAAGTAATTTGTGGATGTTTTTCTAAAAACTTAGATTACAATTGTGTTTGATTCATATCCAATAAATATTTTGGATGTGGCTCATGATTATGAGAACCAACTCTTATTTTCACTACATCTCTTTCATTGGGCAAAAATCTTGTATTATCTTTCCAAAGTTGTGCAATTAAGTCTTTCAAAGCATCAGTTATAACCTTGTCCTTTACTGTAACTCTACTAGAGAATGATTAGAGCTCTTTCATACTGGGTTAATTAAGTCTTTCATGTCTTGCAAAAGATTTCATTAATGTTTTTTAATTTATATCAAGTTTTCAACTTGTTTGTGAAATCAATCATTTTTTACCTATTTGATCACTTACTGCACATGTTGTCATTATACATTAGGTAGCATTAAAATATTTATTACATGAGTTCAAGCCTACAATATGATATACTTCATGTAAATTTTCAACATTTTCATCATTTTCATTATCCATGTTAGATGTTCTTTGTCCTAATGTGTACATTATAGGTCTCATATTAAACACTTTCATTAATGAAACAATAATTGACATCTTTGATTATCATACTCCAATTTATGAAAGAAATAATCCCAAATTTATTAAGCCAATATTTTTGAATGGTGGTTAGACATTTTATTATGCATTGGTTTCAAAATATTTTCATCAACTTTAATTATGTACTTATCTTTTCTATGCACAATTTTTGGAGGTGTTGTTATTAGTGGAATCCATTCAGAGGGTGTTTCAAAATCATTAAATGTTTCCATGATATTTTATTAAAATGTGTTTATTTATTCATTATGTGTTTCCATGAAAATTTATTCATTGTTAATTTCATAATTATTTGAATCCATTAAATTTTCTTCCTTGTTTGTGGGTAAAGTATCGTGCATAGGCTCTTCATCAACATAATAAAAAACTTTAAACTTTGAATTTGAATTTTCAACATTATCTAATTTTCTATTCTCAATTTCATCATAATTCAATTCATTATTGTGAATTTAATCATAATTTAATTTATTATTATAAATTTCATCATTATTTAATTATTTTTTGTCAATTGTCTCATTATCTAAAGCATTTCTCTCATTAGTGTTAATGTTCATACCTTGTCTGAAATGAGTTTCTTGCATTTGTACCTTGTTTTTTTCTCTCAACTCTTCTAATTGCTTTGATGTTTTGTTATTAAAATTCTTCCTCCTTCCTTAATGTGAACCACATCCCATTTTGATAAAATAAACCAATAAAATACTTCAAATGTGGGGTTTAAATAAAAACTACAACCAAGAAACTATGTAGAGTACATAGGGAATGTCTATAGGGACAAAATTCTTGATTACGGATAAAAATAGATGTTGAAAAGTGAGTTTTTGTTTTATTTCAAGGAATGTGTATGTTTGATAGGAATACATATACATTACAATAATATGTACATGTTTTTATAATACATATGTATTTATTGAAGTATACGTGTATACTATATAAACAAGCAAAAAGGCTCATATTAAACTATTTTTTTCCATTGTAATACTAAAATATGATGCAATAACACTCAATGAAACTATAATATGATGCATAAATCCCTAATAATATTTAATAAAACTATCAGATGTTGCAATAACATTATCATGTCATGCAATAAGGCTTAATATGATGCAATAAGACTATCATGCGACATAATAAAATTATAATGTGATGAAATAAGACTATTATACATAATAAATATATAATATGATGTATTTAGGCTATCATATGATGTAATCATGCTATCATATGATGCAATAAGGCTCAATATGATTTATAAATCCCCAATATGATGCATAAATCTCTAATACATGATGCAATAAGACTCTTGATAAGATTATGAAGTAATAAGACTAATTAATAATGTAATAAGGCTCAATATGTAATAAAAAATGAGATAATTTATCCCAAAATCCTGTCATAGGTCCTTAAAAAACTAGGTGAGTAACAGATTCACAAATTAACACTAATCACATTCATGAATTTATGCATTTGTGATGAAATCAAGGAACCTAGGGGTCGTGTTTGTTATAAAATTAGGATTTATGGTTAAGGTTTTAGTGTAATGGGTTTGTACAAGTGTATATGTCATAAAATTAGGGTTTAAGGGAACTGCATACATGGTCAAGTGATAAAATTAGGTTTTATGATCAACATGTCATGAAACATGACCTAATTTAGCCCTTAAAATCACATTTTAGACTCTAATTTAGGTTCGATGAGCTGGAATTGGCCACATTTACATTTGAATATACATTTTTAATTAAATTAGTGTTAGTTAGGCCATACATGTTTCATCTAGATTATATAATGGATTGGACCATAAACTTGGTTTAGGGGCTCAATTTTGCCCAAATCACATCCCTAATTGAACCAATTGACTAGTTGGTTCAATTCATGATAGAGAGAATCATACTTCATTTTAAGCTAAATCATATATATCATGATATTATAGTTATGTCAATAAGGGGTTCAAATTGGCCACACATGCCTCCTTGATTGAATTACCCCTATAATTAAACCTTGTTGTGCCACATGTGTACCTCATACACCCAAACTTGCATTAAAGCTATTAGAGATACATCAAGTCTTGGAAGTTTCAGAGTTGACAATGCCCTAGGAGGCCAAATTTAATTACATATCACCATGTGTACCTCATACATGCTAAAAAGTGTCAACACTATTAGAGGTAGCAGGTCTTATAAGCTTTGAAGAGCTACATATTAGATCCCTATGAGGCTTGATATATATATATATATATATATATATATATATATATATATATATATATATATATATATATACATGTGTTAGAGATCTAACTGTCACTTATCTTTGAAGTATCAAATTTGTCAGAGCCTTAGGATGCCCAATCTAATCAAATATTTCCAAATACATGTGTAGGTCTATTACACCTAGAGAAGTGTTAGAGTTGTTACCTATGCACATCTTTGATACATAGACATGTTCCATCACTGAGCCAACCAATCCCACTAAGGTCTATTCATAAATTTATCATATATACATAGAAGAAAATAATGTTTAAAGATTGGAATAAATCTAATAAACTCATGTCTAGTAAATAATTCATACATGTGGTTTGAGGCTCTGACTTGTCATTACTATACAAAAATTATCATGTAAAACCCTTGAAGGCCCCACTTAAATTTCAAGAAAGCATTGAATGTTATCATTTTTCTACATGTATATATATTCAAATTATTTATATCTATCTACCTTGAATTACATCTATATATCCTAAAACTTACATTCATATTAAGTCCTACATGGAGGAGAGAACATAATTCAATAATGGACAAGACACAACCTCAAATCCCAAGCTAGAGAAAGAATTTTGAGACACATACTATTTTATTGAAATCCACATCATAATGTTTAATCTCATTACAATGAAATATGAATAGGATGATTGAAGATATATGTACAAAATATACATAGTCTTGAAACCTTTGGTGAGGGGTTGCACACTAGTATTCAATTCTGATCAACCATCTATATGAGGTGAGTAATTCACCATACACATGAATAATATATTGGGTTTCTATATATAACATAATACTTGAGGGGAAGAAAGTTTCAAATTTAGGGGAGATTGTCATAGTTTTAATGTATCTTGAATAAGTTCAATAGAGTTTGAGCTAGGATATCTTATACATATGCCATACTTGGTAAATTCTAGGTTTATTCCATTCCTTAATGCTTTCAATCAAAGTCCCTAGTGCAAATAGATATTTCTTAAGCTATGCATTCATAACTAAGCATGCCATCATAAAAAAACATCTTAATTAATTATCACATCATCACTAATGGATACATATGACCATTTCAAGTTTATTAAGCTCAAAACCACATCTTATACAAAACAAAACATGTATCCAACTTGACTAAATATTTAATAATTTAACATGTAAATACATTGTATGTTCATAATCCTAATTTCATATCTTGCCATCCCAATTACATAATAAGGTATAAAAATATATGGTATTGATAAACATCAAGTGTTGTCTAGCTTATTTTTGAGCTTGTAATTTTTGCATCCATGGTGTGGCTAGGACTAGTCCCATGACAAAGACACACTCTTCAAATGATGTCAAAATAGATGGAGTGGTTGATGGTTATCCCATGTGTGATGGAGGTGTAAATGAAGGATGTGAAAAGAATGGAGGATTAACCATATTTTTAGAAGAGATATTAATTTTAGGTAAAATTTGAATAATGTATTTGAATACATTAGGGGGATTGAGTAAATAATTGTAACAATATAAGACTTTTGTTAGACAATCAATTGGGACCTCAAAATGCACCTATTGAATTAGATGCACTAAGTGACCTTGGAGGAATTTTAAGTGAATTTATTCAACACAATTTAAGAATGATTTTTGGATAATACAAGGAAAGATTCAAAGGTATTAGGATCCATTAGATAGAATTCTTGAAACAGATATCAAAGAGATACACTATTACACCAAGGGCTCAATTCTTATTTATACTTACACAAGATTATTTATACTACATAGTCTAATTCAATGGGTTTGCCACTTAAACAAATTAGTTAAAAATTTATAAATAAAGGGGTTTGGTCAAATATATCAAAGAAACGAAAAAAGGTGAGATAGGATTTTAGGAAAGTAGGATAACATCAATAATAAACACAAAATTTAAAGGCAACTAAGATTTTAGGCAAGTTAGGTGGTAAGGTATATCCTTGCCCTACTAGGGGAAAGATCCTAATAGCTGTGCATGTTTCAATTATCAAACAAGGATTTTGTTAACATAAGTTCTATTGATGAAACATATTGGTGTATATATTAAAGTTTACCAAAATATGAACATGTAATATCTAATACTTGTTCAACATTTATTCTATAAAATTAAAAGTAACCAATCACATCTTGAAAAGTAAGAGTAAAGTATTCATATTCTAATGCACAATGATTGGTACACTAAAGGTTAAGTTTTGATCATAGCTTTAAAAAATGTGTTTTATGACCTCCTGTAATAAAATCAATTATATTACCAAAGGTATAATGTGTCAAACCTTGAAACCTTAGTTATAATTAGTTAAGATGACATATTGAAATGGGTGAAAATTTTGAAGTCTAATGCAAGGTTTTGGAACCTTAATTCACTATCCATAGATAATTGCACCTTTCCCCTATAATAAACATGAAATTTAACATTTCCCCTATAAGGATGCATGGGCACCGAGACCTTTCCCCCATAACAAGCATAATTTTTTTTATTTCATTTTATGTCTACGAAATGCATATGCATTATATAATGTGTACATGTTGTTTATTGCATTATATAACACATATACATAATTTATATTTTAATTTCAAATTGAGCATTTATGCTTATAAATGGCCTAGATTTCTAAGCCAAAGGCTTGGGACTATGCATCTACATCTGAGACCGAGAGTTTTAGAAAAAACTAACAAACTTCAGCTTGAATTTTCAAATACGCTATGGATTTCAACATCAAAATTATATAAATTATTACCATTATTATGAGCACCTTGTCCTCTTTCTAAAAATCTGGTTTTTATAATTTTTGGTCTTTTTTAAGGGTTCAAACTATATTTATTTCTAACAACACCTTTTTTAGGCCACTACATGCCTCACCCATATGTAATTATTCATGTTTATCTAATTTATTTTTCATTAATCCGAATTCAAAACAAATTATATGGTAACAAACTAGGCCTATTTTGACACACATTAAAAATGATCAATTTTCATTTTTTTTAAAGGTAGTTAGGGTGGGTCTCATAGATGGCTATCCATTTTTTTTCAACTTTTAGGATATACTTGATTGTAAAATTAATAAAAAAAAATATTGATCAAAAAAATATAAAAAAGATTTCATAACACACTAGAAGAGCTAATATAAATATTCACCAAAGGGTTTCTAACAATATTAAATGATGCTCAAAAAATGGTGGGTCACACGGAATGGTAAAATTCAAATTTTATTAAAAAAATAGGAGGTACTCTTCAAATTGTAGATGTTTGACCTATTTATACTTAACCATTTTAAAAAAAAAAAATCTTTTGGAAACTAGACTCAAAATTCTACAATTCATGTTTTTATACAATCTACAAATATTGAGTGTAGCCATATCTATATATCTATAGAAGTTCAAATTTAGAAAATTTTAGAAAAATCATGTCGACGGATAGGCCCTTTTTAGTCCCCCTAATTTATGCACTTACCCATAAGTGTTTCTACATTTTTATCTTGAGAAAAACAAGCTAAAAAATGGTCATCTAATGAATATCCATCATCATAATAAAGTGCATGAATATCTATAGTACAATAATCAATGATATCATTAGTCAAAAATAATAAGTAATATATTATTTCATATTTTTTTAGAGTAACAAGAATCTCATCAATTATTTTTAATAAATATCAAGGTTGTAAAGGAGGTAATTGAGTGAATATGTATAAAGGAATATCATAAGTTTTAATTTTAAGATTGATCTCATCTATTTCACCATCATATAAATCTAATAGGTTAGTCAACATGTTTCCTCTAAGTTTAAGGTTGCCACTATAGACTATACTAGAAATAATTAAATTGATAGGATTACATAAAGGGGATACTAGGTAAATGTCGTAGGGTGGGCATTTTAAAGACACGACTTTCGTAAAATTTATTAAAAATCCAAGGGTTCATGTCTCTTTAATTTTATAAATTAGGTCATTTTTATGAAATTTTACCCATTGAAATGATAATGAGGCTACAAATCTAATGTGGTGTGTCCAAGGTCAACATAGTAAAATGTTAAATAGCACTGGAAAATTCAATATCATGACTTTGATATAAATTATGATAGGAAGAACCATGATGGGAATCCAAACACATCCTAAAAGAGGAATTTATCTTTGATATAGGCTTGACACATACTTTAGGTAAATTTAAGATTGAATTTAGAGTAAATAGGTATTTTAATAATGTCCAGAAGCAACACAAGTGACCAAAACTTCATCAATCAATACATTCTTGAATTGGTTAACACTAATTTGAACACTATAAATAATGGACAATCATCGGAATGGAGAAATATTTTGTCAAGAATATTTGAATTGATATGAAATTGTAGCTATAGATAAGAGTCTATCGTTTTTTATAATTATTTATGATTAGTAGATGTAACTCATAGGTTGTTAAAAGGCTATATATATTAATGAATTGAGATAAATAAAGGAAAAGATTAATCTCACAAGATTTTCCTAAAATAATAAATATGGTGGTAAAATGTACTTATTTGGGGTAAAACAAATGTTTCTATATGTCAAGAAGGTGCAGCAGGCTTAAACATTAGTCAAAGATATTTCATTTTATAACTATTGTAGAAAAGAGGCTTTAGATAATAACACCCTTATGAGGATAATAGAGCCAATGCCACTAGTGTCAAATGATGGTTCTTGTGTCATTCTATAAAAGTGGTGCTTAAAACTTTTAGAGATGTTATGTAATGATTTTAGAGACCTATAGGTGATTTTGTGACTCCTAGAAGTTCATCTATGTCAGTATTTTACATGGATATATTTAAAAATCCTAATAAACACCTACACACATGAAACAATAAAAGTGAATGTAAGAGAAAGTGAAAATTTGGGTTTTGATATGTTATGGTCTTACAAGACAAAACCACTATTGCCTTGGAAACATTTTAATTAACCCTAATGCTAGGGGTCTTAGATTACATCTATTTATCCCTTAATAACATGAAATATTTAATGTATAGGGTATGCTAGAAACACTTTTGCTAAGGCCCTTATTTGATCAAGCATGTAAGTCTAGACATGATTAATGATTAATATACAGTGTGTAGAGTTGTAATATTGACTAATTTTATTTTATTATGAGGCAAGATAGTAAGTGATGGATTTAAAATGCCTTGTGAGGATCTTTATATAGATGTAACTTTGATTTGAATTTAGGACCCTTATTCATTTGCTGATAATACACAATAGATGGATACAAATATAAGAGAAGGATCAAGAGATATTTAGGATCCAAAACATGAAAGAGAATGACTGTTAGACAATAGCACCAAAAATTGACACTAGCACCAATGGTGCTAGTATCTAGATAAGGAAACCAATATCTTGAGGTCTTAAAATAAATCAAAGACTAGGCATAATAGGCTAGGGGCCACTATGACTAGGATGGGATGACTTAGGACTAATGGGGTGCAATAAATAGGTAAAACAAGACATAAAAAAGACCAAACAACCTAAAATGACCACAGGAATAAGAGCTACATTTAACACTATGAACTTCATATGAAATAGAAACATAATACTTAATACTTGTGGTTGATTGAATAAATTAGGTCATATACTTCCCCCCCTTTAATCTAATAATACATTAAAATGATAGTACTAGATTAAAATTAAAAGTGTAATGTGTACCTATACTTACATGTGGAGATGTACTCTGGACCTGGTTCGGTTCTTGGCCAAATAAGTGGACAAGAGATGGAATGATTTATTTGAATAGGAAATCCACAATGTGGCCACCCCTTATACAAAATTTGAATTGTGAATTTAATTCTAAGGAATAAAACACTATTTTTACCCACCCTAATATCTCTATAAAAATTAATAATGTAGAGAAATAAGGCTTGCTTTCCTCAACTCTAATATCTACATTGAATCTAAGTATGTAATCTAAAAATGTGGAGAAACAAGTCTTATTTTCCCCCACTATGATAGCTGGAGTGAATTTATGTATGTAATCTAAAATTTTGGAGAAATAAGGCTTACATTCACCCACTTTGATACTTGGACCAAATCTAAGTATCTAATCAAAAAATGTATAAAAACAAGGAATCCTTGTTGCCACTTTGATATTTCGACTAAGTCTAGGAATTTAATCTAAAATAGGAGATTGTAACTATCTCTCAACTTGCATAATTTGGGTCTAGTGAAAGGCTATGGATCAACCATTATATATAGTTATGTCCCCCAAAATGGTGAAATCTTGGTGACATCTTAGTTGTGATTTGAGTGTTTCTTGGAAATATAAACATAGAGAATGGTATAAATTATTATTTGTGTATATAATATAGTGGATCACTACAGGATTGAGGACATGTACCCTACACCATGCCCAAAAACTTGATATTTGAGTGATGTAACTATGTATCTGAACCCATATTTGATGAGACAATATAACCTTGGAAATCTAAATCAAACTGCATATTTATATATCTATATATCTATGTAAAATTGTGTGTCTAAATATATACATATCATATTAAACTTATGTGTCTATATATATGTATATATGAGTAAATATATGTGTCTGAATATCTATATATATGATTAAACTTATGTATCTAAATATTTGTAAATCTATATATCTAAGTAAACCTGTGTATCTCAATATATCATTAAACATGTGTATCTAAACCAAGATATGTGTCTGAGTGAATCTATCTAAATGGTGTGTAATATGCCCCCCTTTTGGTGAGAGAGATGAAACTATGGTAAGGGTGTCTAACAAAAGTGATAATGGTTTGTATGTTAGTGATAGTTAGTTAGGGTATGGATTTTGATTAGTTTATCAATTATACTGTATTTGTTTATTTTAATATTTGTAGTAGGATAGACCTTTGGTCTATATTGAGTTTTCTAAGTTAATATAGGTTTTTTAGAGTTGAATTTGATTAGGATATTAGTTGAACTATTATGGGGTGAGTCAGAGCAAGGTCAAGTGCCATACACAATAAATATAATGCAAATCAAAGATATAATTATCTATATATCACATTTGGAAGAAATTGGTATTAGTTGGAAAAATTAGAATGCAAGGTCACTCTTAGGTATGTTTCATTTTATAAATGTGGCATAAATAGTTTGTTTGATTTGTTTGACAAATAACTTCAACCATTTTACCTGATAGTGATTGTTTGTTCTGACATAAAAACATGTTAAGGAGATGTGGTGTGAATGTGACCTGGTATGAGCAGGTGAAATTAGTTATCTTAGTTGAGGAGGAGGTTATGCTAGTAAAGGATATATTTTATCCCTAATTTTGACATATTCAATACATTTTCTATCATTTTAAATAAATAAAAAGTAGTTTAGGGCCATTTTGAGAAATGTGGCACCACTATCCTGAGAATTTTGCTAGTGTCTAGGATAAGGTGTTAGTCTCATGGGTAGGGCACTACTATCCAACACTATTATACCATATACAGTGTTAACATCCACTAGGCCAAGTGTTGGTGTTTGTTGTTGTTGATTGGCCTTTTATTATTATTTTATGTTTATCTAATATTATATGATGTTAATGCTATATTTGGCTATATTTTTTAGGTAAATGTGCATATGATAGACTTCCAAAGTAGTTGGATGATGGAGTCTTTACATAGATTTACATTGATAAATTAGAATGGGGTTATGGTATGTATATCATGTTTGTGTCACACAAGATCATTAGATATGATGCCCTAGGACAAACAATATTATGAAAAAGTTGTGTGAGTGGTGGAATGTAGATACAAGTCCATTTTGGTTACTTATTAGGGATATGACTACTACATTGGAGGATGTTTATAGGATATTGAAGTTATTGATTATTGGTTAGAGGGTATTGCTATGGGAGGCCACTAGTGACTGAGCTATAAAGCAAGCTATGAGGTATTTTTTAGTGATGCCCATAGGGACTCATCAAGCAAGGAGTAATAATGATGTATTATTATCATTGATTATTATGATGAATGTTCCATGATTATAGATGTTTTTAATTATTCTAATGGATTCAATTACTGTTATGGATGTAATTGGGGTATATATTTCATATAGGATGCATGGGATAATACAAGACATAGAGGATAATGATACCATGTACTCATGGGGACTCACTATGTTAACCTAGTTATATCAGTATTTATATTTCTCACTTAACATATGTGTGTAGGTGGTATTTGGACTTATACATTATT